>JAZHYW010062291.1:0-30053 GCA_037355805.1 Ixodes ricinus | reverse complement strand
AAAATTAAACGGATAGATTATTCTTGAAATAGAATGCTCATAGGCTACTTAGTATATACACCAAGTTTAGCGATTTTGAGAGCTCTAGTAATTGCAATAATAAATTTACGAATTTTTATTATTTTCATCTGACGACCAGACAACACTGCCCAAGTTAGGGACACCATGGTGCCTATGAACCACGTGACCATGAACGCTATCTCATTCTATACTCGGTTCGACCTTCAGAACCGAGTAAGAACAAGTTCCGTGCCGGTGGCCCGGAGTCTGTTCTGCAGCGTTCCACCAATGAAATGGCGCGATATCGCGTAGACTTCACCACTCTCCTGTGAGGAGGTGGTGGAATCCACAATTAGAGACCGATACTAAAACGAATTTGTAGCACCGCGAGCATTCTCCTGAGTGGTAAAAGCTGAACATACTTTGTTAAAAGCGTTTGTTTTGATAAACATGCTTATGTTATGCACTAAATTTTGCATTGCTTCCTTCAACTGCTTTCACTAAACATATCTTTGTATATCTAATATTGTTTATACCGTCACTAAAACACCAGGAGAAAAAAATCACTGTTCGCTTTAGCGTATTTACAGTTTTTAACGGCAAAACTGGCGAGCCTTTCTAAAGCAAAAAGATCACACATCAGCGACATCGCTGCAAACGGTTAACTAATTGATCAGACCTGGTACCAGCCACGAACGTAAAGTTTGGTATAGTTTATTCTGCTTCTATTGTACTTGTTTGGTGCTTATTACGGACGTTCACATGTATATATTGAGTGGGCAATCGGTTTTGTGTCTCGCGGTGAATTTTCATTTTTATTTTTTAATTTTGTTTTCTTAAGTTCTGTGGTGTGGGGATGGTGTCACAACCTGATTGTTAGAAACAGCGTGTAAGGTGATACGTCTTCCAGGACTGCACGTGCTTCTGCTTTTTGCCCGAGTGTCTCGTGGAAGTGGTAAAAAAATCCTGATTATAATTTGGGCCAGTATGGTGGATGTTGATATTGTTACCAGAGCCTTTAGGTATAAAGGCTCTTGGCTGTTACGTTGTCCACTGCTTCCCTCAAGCCGCTCAGAGTCATGGGCAGACCGCGTTCTCCTCCGCTAAGCCCTCTGCAACGAAGAAGCTGCTATTGCACCTGCGCGCCGATGGCCTTGCTGGAAACCCGGATCTCGTAGCGGCTGCGGAGAGCGTTGCGGGACATGGAAACGATCTACGAAACTCCCTATTGGGCTTGAATGTGATGTTCCTGGAGGCGCACCTCGCTCGTTTGACTCGGGCCCATATCAACCTCTGTAGAATTTGGCTCGCACATGCTACGGTGGGAGCCTGTTCTGCGCTTTAAACCTGTCTCGAGTCCATTTCATCGTGGTAGTCCCCTTTTCTTCCCCACGGAACACGTCCAGGGAGCCGGACACGAAGCCAGTGTCCCTACCTGCATGGGCGACAACTCACTCTGCACCTTTTCCAGGAGGAGCCTTTAGCCTCGGCTTCGACGGTGCCATGACATGGCTTCGCCTTGCTGACTTTATGGTGCTGTCAGTCCACACCTTTGTCAACTCGTGAAGCTGGCATGTTCACCCAAGTGTCGTCCTGGAAGTAGATCTTGCGGTTCTCGGCTCCTGTGCCTGGGATTGTCCCCAAACACCGCCGCCTCCACTCGACGATGTCCTCTTTCTCAATTAGGAAGGAGCTCGCGATTCCGTTTTCGTTTCTCGAAAACCCATGTCCTTCAGCAGTCGACACGGGGTAGTCCCGGAACAGGACTGCAGCACGTCGTCTTCTTGGAGACGAGCGGCGATTTTCTTCCAGCGTTGGGATCTCCCCCCGACGGAAGAAATTATGCAGTGCAGCTTCCCACGCGCCGCTCAACGTGTCGCGTCGTCGATTTGAAATCCTCTTTCTTTCTCAGCGAATTTCGGGCGCTTCTTTGAAGTTGAGATTTACACAGCTCCATTGTCGGGTTTTAAGCTCACGCTTTGATCCTCGCAGACCGAGCTAACACTGATCCTCGCTTTCGCATGCGGCAGCCAGGTTGACGACTTCCACCACACTATCTTCTTGGTACCGCCGCCGCATCCAAGAACAAACGTTCAAAACACACTGCCTTGTCTGGCCCGGACAGGGCGATTTCCACTCTGCGTGACGTTTGCCGGTACAACCCGAGGGGAAACGACTTCAGGAAAGAGTGCTGACAAACTAACGGACCGATCAGCCAGAGCTGCTGGAGTCGCCATTTTGAAAGGCGAGCGAGAGCGGCTGGCCGGATGAAGGCTACGGAACATCGATCCTCAGATCTCGTGAGGCGTTGGAATTACTGCGAATTACACGCGTACTATAAGGTGGTAGACTATCTATCCTACTGAGACTAACAAATTACTCTCCGTAGCTGCAATAACGCTAGCTTCGCAGAGCAGTCACCATCGGAAACTACTTTGCAGAACGGAATAATGTGTGAAGGCATGCGACCAATAAGCATGCGACTAGAGGAGCACGCCCACTCTTTTTCTGGCAGAAACGGGTATAGTCGCGCCCATGATCGCCCAAGCTCGTACCGCCGCAACACGATCACAACTACTCATGCAACTCGGCAACCCCAACGCTATTCTCGCTCTCGCCCCCGGCCCTTTGACCTTCCACCCTGCATGGGCCTGCGAGATTGTCCCTGGACGACAGCGACCACGGCGAGCTCGTCTGTGACTCGCCGTCGCTGGAAGCTGGTTGCCAGCGCGTCGCAGTCAAAATGAACAGCCTACAACATCTCTTGATGACAATCACTCTCATTGCTGCTGCGATTAGTGTCGAAGATTTAGACGAAGCGAGCGATGCCGTAGACGCAATCGTTAAGGACCGAGTGCTCCAAACGGTGAGGTTAAACGAGGAAGCTGAAGCTCGGTGACGCCACGAAAGCCAAGTCCAGTGTGTAAGATAGACAGGTGGGGAAACGAGAGCCAAATGAGCGACCGGATTGTGTCCCCCTCGGTTTCTCTTTTTCTGTGGCGCCATCTATGTGGAGCACCGCGAACTCTCACTCCGGGTGGGCGGCCGGTGGCGACCGGCTAAACTGACGGAGATGGTTTCTCGTGGATTTTCAGTGGAGGACTGTCGTGCTCTTGGTTTATTTTGCGCACTCTCCCATAAAGTTTCATGCAAATCCGATTCCGATTTTTTTCCTCTCGCCGCAGCGCCATCTGTCGCAAATCGGGGGTACCCGCAAGCAGACGAGTACACAATCCGGTCACGGCGCTGCGGTAGGCTTCTATGGGCCGTTTCCCACCTGTCTATCTTGCACCCTGGCCAAGTCCGAGTACGTGCAGGGACTCCGCACGCTTGGCTGGTGACGTCACCAGCCCTCCAGCTACTGCGGCCTTTTCGAATGGGGAGCCGAGGGTCCCGCATATAAATCGATTTATCCACAAAACTATTGCGCCAGTTTCATAGATGTTTTGCAGGATTTTAGGAATATACAATGAGTCCTAGCAGTATAGTTATCTCATGTTTTAGTTTTGGCGTGTCCTGACTCCTTTAAGATGGATTTTATTATAAATCACAGAATAGGCATAGTGATTCCATTCAAACATGTCAGCCATTAGTTTGTGGTTCGTAAGGGTGTAGAACAGGAGAACGAAGCACAAACATTTGTTGTCTAAATGTTCCGGAACTGAATTTGCGGGGTAAATTGAGACTTGTGCCTATCTCAAATACCGTACTCAAGATGCTGTAATCGAAATAATTTTGGTAGTGATTTTGTATCTTGCAAATACATTTGATCGAAAATATTTGCTACTCCATCTTGATTACATTTCTGAGTACCTTGAACTCATTATCTCAAATAAAATTTTCAATTTTTACAAAATTTGTTGTGGGAATATTTTGCAAGCATAGGAGTCAGCACACCCCAGAGCTAGGTAAGCAATCCACACTTTTAGAAATAATTGGTGCCACCGGGTTGGAAACGGGGTTTGAAGATTATGAGGATAGAACAAAGCGAAGATCAGAAAGGGGAGAAAATGCAGGTCTTAGAAAGAACTTGGGGGCAAAAAGATAAGCTACAGTGAAGGCATAGGTAGAGAAATCATTAACCAGGAATGCACTAGACAGGTCTCGTATTAATTTTATGACTCAATCTTTGGAAAGGCAGTGGAACAGGTTGAACAAAGACGGTTATGAAGATCAGTTCATGAAAAGACAAATATGTCTAAAAATCGCAGAGAAACCTGAAGGAGAACAGAAATCAAAGAACGCGCTTTCTGTAATCCTCCATTACCATAAAATATTGCATAATCTGAAAGCAACAGAACAGGGGTCTCAAACACGCGGCCCGCGACTCGCTGGAACGCGGCACGCAGGAAAGATGCTACAAGTCCCGGTTCCCATGTCTCGCGCGCTAGAAATGGCGTTCGCCATAGTGACCTCATCTCGTCGGGATGAGGTCACTATGGCGAACGCCATTTCGCTCTAAAAGCAGCTCTGCTCTTTTAACGTATTCACATAGTTTTCATTTATATTTTACTTCCCAGCTTTGCTGCAAGCGCAAGCTATTCGTTGAAGGACGCATCTCGGCTGAGCGAACTCGAGATCAGCAGGAGCAACTGCCAAAGATAAAGCTACGAGCTCGAGGTTCTCGCCTTCAGAACGATATCACCATTAAATCGTAAAAATCGTCAGGAGAGTTACAACAGTCATATTAACTGATTTTTTTAGACATGTTGAGCTTGGTTAATTCCTGCGTGAATTGAGCAACGGGAACAAAAGTGTACTTGTTATATTAAAATGCTGTACTTGTTCTATTCAAAATGAACTTTTATTAAAAATGCCAGCACGTTGGTGGGGCGGTGTCATTCTAATTCTTATCACATCAGGTCAGGGCTCAAAGTAGTCTATAAGCAAATCGAATCTAAAGATGCCACTTGCAAAATTGTGAGTTTAGAAAAAAAGCATAAAGCACGAAGTCTCTCTCTTTCTCTCTCCCCCTCCTCCACCGTCTTACATTGGCCCTCAACCTTTCCTGTGTGGGATATATGGCCCCCACACTCAAATGAGTTTGAGACCACTGCAATAGAAGATACGCGAAATTTCTCGAACGTGTTCCAACAGCGCGTGTGCATCCGGTCGGCCATCTTTGTCAGGTGAAACTCGGAGAGCCGAAAAAGCCATGCCAGCGCGTTGATCACCCGTGTAACCCACCAGAGGAATGACACAACGATGGCAGTTTCCGACGTCGGACCACAGCATGTGGCAAAACAATCCAGAAGATTAACCTGGCCTTACTGAGGACACGTTCGTAAACTTGTGCGCGTCGAGAGCGACGTCGCCTCGCCAGCAGAGCAAGTCGTACGTGTTCGCCGTCGAAAGGGACACGCTACGCTCATTGGTGTCGACGAACGTCCGGGACTCAAAGTACGCGGATACTGTTGCATACGAACATGTACCAAGGAGGTTCCACTTACTAAAAAGGGTGTTTTTCAAACAACCCAGGATCTCAGAAACAGATCGCTCGTACGCGCGCTCATACGTATATACTTTGTATATAGATTTTGATCTGTCATTGTGATGGAAAAAATAATTAAAGGGACTCGGAATTCCAGAGTGGTGAATATAAAAAGGTAGATATTATTTACAATCGTATAAACAAGATGTTAGGAAAAAAACAAAAAACGGTGTGGATATATATACAAAGTCCAGTTCGACGAATCCGCTTACGGCACTGCGTTGCACGTCGAAGTTGGCATGGCGTTAGTCTTCTCCTGGAAATGCTCGGCAGGCTCGCTAGGCACAGACGGAGGTTTCTCAGCAAGCTTGGGTGAAATCCCCACGGGTCTGGACTCGTCCGTCCGGGCTCTTCCTTGGCTCCCGGGACCACCGATGTCGAGCCGGGTTCCGTGTCGTGCCCGCCCTTCTCTCACGTGTCACGAGCGATGTCTGGGTCATCTTCCTCTCCCAGTCGTCGTCTTCGTTTTTCTTCGGTATATCCATCTCGTTGCCTTGAACTTCGCTTCCAGTTGCTCTCGTAAGGGTGTGGGGTTTACAGTTATTGCTCTTCACCACGTCTCGCTGTGTCTTCTTCCCCGCCCTTTGCCCAGTCCAACTTAGAGTTTCTCACGTGCGGTGCCGTTTTTATCATCAGTTGGTCTCACCCACATCATTCACAATTTATCATCTCCCCTTTTCGAAAGCAATTGTTTACCAGAAAATGTTTAAGCAAAAGAAATAAGACGAGAAGTTGAAACAAACAATTGTTACCAACACACAGGACAACGACGAAGCGTGTTTCATACGCAGGTAAACTATTACTTCCCCCCAAAAAACAAAAATCAGTAACTGCTGTGGGCACATTACATACGACTTAAAGGAGCGATGCAACGATATTCAATAGACCATTTGCTGTCTTACCCAAGCCTCAAGGAGAATGTGCAGGGATTGGTGTTCCACGCGCCGCACGTGCTGGCCTCATAGGCAGTAGTATTTCTAAAGCAAATACCTGTAAAACAAATGGCATCTTGCACGCGCGTTCGTCAATGCTTTCGCTTGGTTATTTACTTCTGAATCTTTTATACAGGAAAGGCGTGCGCGTGTGGCGCGTGGAACACCAATCCCTGCATTCTCCTTGATGCTTGGGTAAGACAGCAAATGGTCTATTGGAATGTTTTAGGGGCGAAGCTCCTTAGGGGCTAGCCATGTCCGTATGTCCGTCAGCCGTAGGGCGGCGTCGTGGTGCTCGTGCTTCTGCTCGTCAGATCACGTGCTCACGAGCACGTGAGCACATGCTCACGTGCTCGTGTAGGGAAAAAAAATTGGAAACAAAATTATGAAAAAAGAAAATGAAGAAAAAAAAAGAGTAGGGGGTTCTGAGATGCCATCCCATCTGTCTGCTTAAAAAAGCAGAAGAAGAAAACCACACATTCTCCTACTGCCATGAATGAAAAGGACCGAAAAGCTTGGCATGCAGCGCCTCAGCGTCTACGTAGACAGCAAGCTGCTCCGGAGACCAGGGCGCGAGAAGCTGCTGCACAGCGTCAAAAACTCCAAGCGGACCCGGAGTTGAGAGCTCGGGAAGCAGCGCGGCAAAGCGTCAACGCCGACAGCAAGCGACACGCAATACCTGCGACCTAAAATCAGTATCATCAGCACCACCCGAGCTTCGCCCCCAATCAACATCATTCACCACGTGGAGATGCGGTCATTTTTCATCCCTTCCATACGAGCTTACTGGCACTAGTGGGACTCAAGGATACTCGCACGCAACGCCACTGGCCAAGAAACCCCTTTGTTGCGGTGTAATTTCAAGGACAAAAGCGATCATTTTTATTCAATCTCTCCTTTGCAAAATTTGATGACGTAACGTGGGGATCGCAGTACACCCCAATGACGATATTTGAATGCGGTTCATAGATTGGACCCGAGCATTGCGTGGGCACTCGATTTGGGCTCGTGATAATTATTAGCTCGAGAAGCATTCGGGTAGTGGCCCGTGTCCAATCGCTGCAACGACGACAATAGCCGAGCCATAACAATGTCTGGAACTCAGCACGTGTCCTGTGCTTTGCCAACCCCAGCGCGTGGCTATGATCAACATTGGCGGCATATAATCGGCTCCAGATCACGTGGCCGCTTGTTCTGGCTGCGAGTTGAGGGGTGAACGCTGCTCATTTTTCTATAATTTTTTTCTGGGACTTCCATTGCGTGGGGTGAAAAACGAATGCGTGTATCATAGGTCATTAACGTCAGGGATCCGTTCTAAGCGGTATTTGAGCAAAGTACAAAAATTGTTGCATCGCCTCTTTAAATAGTCAACTCCAACGTTCTGGCAGCCCTTAATGTACGTCACTTTAAAATCGTACTCGGCGAGTAACAAACTCCATCTCAATGCGCGACTATTCAGATGCCTAGCAGAGTGAATGTATTCAAGCGGCTGGTGGTCGCTCTGTACAGTGAAGCGTTTGCCGCGAAACAAGAATATTGTGGAATTTTTGCACTGCCCACACGAGGCACGGTATTCACGCTCAATGGTGGAATAGTGCGACTTCTCGTGGCAGTAACTTCCGGCTTGCATACGCAACCGGATGCAAGACCCATTCGTGTTCTTGCATTAGTACGGCGCCCAGACACCTTTCCGACGCGTCTGTTCTTAAAATAAACTCCTTCGACAGATCTGGAGATTTCAAAATCGGCTTATCGGAGAGAAGTTTCTTCAGCAGCTCGAACGCTCTCTCCTGTCTTTCCGCCCAGATAACCTTGTTGGCCGCTCTTTTCCTTGTCAGCTCCGTCAGAGGGAGCGTTGTCTCGGCGTAATTGGGAATGAATTCCCGGTAATAGCCGGTTAGTCCCAGGAAGGATCTGAACTTCTGTTTTAGTCTTTGGTCTTGTTGCGCCTTGAATTTTCTCTAGCGTCTCTGTTAGGGGCTCCAAAGTCCCCTGTCCGACCTTTGTGGCCAAGAAAAGTTATTCTTGAGAACCCGATCTCCGTTTTCTTTGGCTGGACGGTGAGTCCAGCTTCCTCACCTTAGTCAAGAATAGGCTCATTTTCCTCATGTGCTCCTGTCAAGTTTTCGGTTGAGATTAGGACGTCGTCGAAGTAGTGATGTACGTTTGGCACACCTTCGAGAACTTTTCTCATTAATCGTGTGAATACTGCTGGGGCTGTTTTTATGCCGAACGGCATGAACCTGAACCGATACAGTCCCGACATTGCTGAAAATGCGGTCGCATCCTCCGATCCTTCGGCCATAGGTACTTGCCAATATCCCTTGGCGAAGTCAAATTTAGAAAAGTATCGTTTAGTGCTTAGTTCAGCGAACATCATGTAGACTCGAGGAATCGGTTCGCAATCGGTTTCCACAACCTTATTCAGTTGGAGGAAATCTATGCATAACCGTGTTGATTTATCTTTTTTCCTTACTACCACTACGGGCGAGTTGTAGGCCGAGTCGCACTTCTCGATCACGCCTTGCTGTAACATATCGCCTATCTCCTTTTCTACCTCTTCCTGTAGCGTAAAGGGAATGGGGTATTGCTGCACTTGTATCGGCGTATCTGTCTTCAGTTTCAACTGGCATTTTATGAGCCTGGTTTGACCTGGAGATCATAGTCCTCCGCATCGTCTCTCATCCTGCAGTCCCTCTTCTTCTTTCTGTCTAACTATTTCTTTTTCGATTTATTCGCGGAGTTCTATTCCCGCATACCCCAGCTCTCTCCCGACTGATAGCAATTTATCGGGATTCATACTGTAATTCTTCTTACAGCACCGTCTGGAATTCTGCTCTCTATAAGATGTTAAAATAGAGAGAGTCCTGTCGCGGACGCTAGGTTGTAGTAGGAAAAAATATTTGAAGAGGACTCGGAATTCCAGAGCGGTCAATATAAGAAGGTAGATGTTATTTACAGTCGTATGAACAAGAAGTAAAAAAAAAAAAAGCCGGTGTGGATATACATATATACAAAGTCCAGTTCGACGAATCCGCATACGGCACTGCTTTGCACGTCGGCGTTGGCATGGCGTTAACAGTCTTGGGTAAGTTACTTTTAAAAGTAATTCGTTACAGTTACAGTTACTTTCTGAAAAAAGTAGCGAAGTTACCGTTACAGTTACCGCAACAAAAGAGTAACTCGTTACAGTTACAGTTACTTTTAAAAGAAACGACGTTACTTTTCAGTTACTTTTCTATAACACAAAAATTAGGAAAAACTGAAAACGCCCCTCACAGTTTTATTGCATAAAATGAAAAAAGTACGCTTTTTACTTCATATTGTAACATACCAGCAGTTGCTTCTCAAAATTAGTGTTTGAAAAGTTTCACACCAGTGAGTAGGCGCAAATCAAAATGCGAAACATGCGCAGTGCATCCTCCGCGTATTGTTGTTTCACGGTTGATTTACCCGATTAAAAAGCGTTGCACGAAAAAAAATAACCCCACAACATAGATTGTGCTTCAAAACACTAAAAAAATTGGGTTGTGTGTCTTCTGCTTCGATACGGCCTAGAACTTGGTCTGCACTCCAAGGGCGACGAGTCTCCCAGCTGTGGGTAAGAACAGTCTGGCCAGTGCGAGTATAAACCGCTAGCCTGGGGTCTTTAACGTGCACCACGCAGTAGTGATACACGACCCGCACGCCGGTACGATGCTCATCAGATCGAAACGGGCAGGGGCGGGGAATTGAACCCAGTATCCTGGGTTCTGCTTCACGACACTAAGATGTAAGTGTTCGGTCACAAAGTACAAACTCGTGCGTAAAGATAACTAGATTTTTTTAATCAAATCTACACGTGGCTATATTCGGGTCGTGACTCGCGACAAAGAACGTATTCACAAGTTTGTGCAAGGCCAATTTGACACTCGAAATGTCGGAAAAGACAATTTGGAAAGTGCAAGATGTAGCTAAATAGTACTCGTTCAGTGATATATTATTCATAAAAAGCTGAAAGTAACGACAAAAGTAACGTCGTTACTTTCATAGTTACACTCAGAAAAAGTAACTCGTTACAGTTACAAGTTACATTTTTAAAAAGTAAATCGTTACAGTTGCAAGTTACCAAGAAATGACAGTTACAGTAAAGCGTTACTAGTAACGCGTTACTACCACAGACTGGGCGTTAGAGGGCTGTTTATACTCCAACGTCGACGAACGCAACGCGCGCCGGCGCAGACCGACGTTCGTCGGCCACTACGTTGCGCCGAGAAGCGCCCGAACGATGGTGTTTACAGTCCAGCGCAGACCAACGCTGGTCCAGCGCGCCCCGACGAACTGCCCCACTTTACGCATGCGCGTCTCCGTGGCAACCGCATCGTCTCTACGGGTTATCTATGGGCGGTAGCTTGCGCCACCTAGCCTAGAGGCAATCGGTCAGTGTGGTTCGTCCTCGTGTTGTCATGTCACGCTTCAAAACAACCATTCGGGGTAGCGGTTAGCAGTTCAAAAACAAGCAAATGATGGTGATAACGAGTGCAAACCAGCATTTATTTTCTCCTAAATGCCACACAAATGTACAACAAAACAAACAAACAAACAAACAAACAACGACCACGATACTAACGTCTTTGAATTTAGCGGCTTGCAGGTTCGCCGGAATCGTGCCAAGCGACTCCGGCGATTTCGCCGGAATGCTTTAATGAAATCCATGCACTCGATATTCCACAGAAACCTCTTTCTGACAGGTAGCCGGTATGTTATCATCATAGTAGGCTTTCACGCCGACTTAAGAAACGGACACCGAAGAGAGCGGACGATGCCTAAATTATGCAATATACGCGTTCGAAATTGTAACGCACTTTACAAAGCCTATACAAACAATACAGGATTCAGTCCAATTGTCGTCGCGTATCGCTACTGTCGTTTACAAGCTGGGACAGCCCAATTGAAAATTTCTGGCCGGCTAAATAGTTCAGAGGTTTCCGTGACCGCCGTTCCCGTACATTCGACGACGCGTTTTCGATCGGGAACGACTGCCGGTGAGTGCGATTGGCAATGGCACATGACTATAAATAGCACACACATTAGGTCATCCTCAATTCTAGTTAAGCCTACCTCTGGCGCGTCATCGAGCTTCCAGCTTTTGCCGGCACCCGAACACCACGGCCCACCACCACTGGCTCGTTAGGTCAATAGGCCTATCGAGAATCGAGGGTAGCGCATCCTCGGAGCGGTCCACGTCCACGCACACAATCTCACAGTCAAGCGCACGAACATTCAATACGCACACCAACACGGGAACACGACAACAGCACACAACAGACGGCAAGAACGACAGGTTCAGATCCCAGAAATGAGCATCTCGCAACCACTCCGACTCGGCCCCGACGACCCCGCCAACCGGATTCCCGAATGAGGCATTCGCGCGAGGGCTTCTGGGATAGCCTGCGTCGGCGGAGCCGACGTCCAACGTTGAACGTAGAGCATGTCCAAGTCCGTCGCAAGCTACGACGTCGCGCGTCGAGCTGCTCAGCGCGGCGCCGCGTTCAGCTTGACGTTGGAGTATAGACACCCCGTTCGCAGACAGCGTCAGCGAGCGTGAACGAGCGCGTGCGCTCGCTGACGTTACGACGGGGTATAAATAGCCCTTTGAGGCACGTTTATACTCCAACGTAGCATCGAGCGGGCGCGGCGTAGCGTAGCGCGCGCAGATATTGATTGGCCACAGCTCTCGAGATCCTGGTTGCCGGCCAATGAAAGGCGCGCGTTCTGCGCTACGCCGCGTTCACTGCGCTCAACGTCGGAGTATATACAGCCCTTTAGTCTTGTCCTGGAAATGCTCGGCAGGCTCGCTATACTTCGTTTCACTTTATGTGCGAGCGAAGGCAAAGCTAGAAGCGCGAGCACGGAGGCTCCGTGGGTTCAGGCTTTGCTCGAGCGCGCAAGCTGGGGAGAAACGCAAAAAGCGCTGGTCTCGCGCTTCTAGCTTTGGCTTCGCTCGCAGATAAAGTGAAACGAAGTATAGGCACAGGCGGAGGTTTCTCAGCAAGCTTGGGTGAAAACCCCAACGGGCTTTCACCCATGCTCGTCTATCCGGGCTCTTCCTTGGATGCCGGGACCACCGCTGTCGTGCCGAGTTCCGTGTCGTGCCCGCTCTTCTCTCACGTGTCACGAGCGTGTCTGTTATCTTCCCTTCCCGTCGTCGTCTTCGTTTTTTCGGTATATCCATCTCTTGCCTTGAACTCTTCGTCTTCTAGTTATTCCCATCTTCACCACGTTCACTGTGTCTTCTTCCTCGCCCTTTGCTCAGTCCAACTTAGAGTTTTCACGTGCGTCGTTTTATCATCATTGGTTCTCCCACATCATCACAGTCATCTCCTCTTTTAGAATACCCGAAGAAGACCGTTTGGTCGAAACGTCGTTCCCTCCTTTCCTCTGGCACATCACTTTCCCTTCATATCCCTATGAAACCAAGAGCACCCTACTTCAGATTGAGTCGTCATATTTGCTTTGCAGGCACGCCGCCACTTTTTGCACTGTATATCTCAACTCACAAATTGTGTTTAGTGGGCGCGAAGGCACGGGTTTGAGAGCGTGGCTCCGCAGAATGCGTTGTTCGCACGAGAACTTGCGCAGAGAAGACGCTTTCCAAAGCGTCGGGCTCGCAGTTGCGCCGGCACTGAAGACGCCTTTGTAATTTATTTGCACTTAGGACGTCATAGTGGCATATCAGTGTACTGACAAGTGGCAGAAACGCGAAACGGTAAAATAATTAGGAAGCCCATGCTTGATAATGTGGATGATTGGGCTAGTTGGTAATTCATGCTTGGATGGAACAGCGCTGATATACAGTCACACTCACAGGCACACAAGAAGGAAACTAGAGTTCCTGTATAGACTCCCTACGGAGCTAGAGTTGCGCGTACAGGCGGCCTGACCTCCTGCATTTAAACCCCCTTCCCCGATTTCCACAAAAGACGACGCCAGACCCAAGGTCCCCGCGTTGCGATGACTTCGGTCATTGGAGTTCTTTTCCAATAAACGTTTTCATCCATCCATCAATCTCCGTAGCGCCATCTTTCTTGCACGGCATGGTGATCCCACTCGTCACGTGACTGAATTCGGCGAATAGCGGCGCCGCGCGTTCGAGGCGCGCTCAAAAGCAAGGGAACGTACGCCGGGGCGCGTGCAACGTCTACTTTCCTGCACGGCACTTGATCCGGCTCCTCACGTGATCGGATCGTCGGCGAATAGCGGCGCGGCGGCACGTGGAAAACAGACGCACAACTCTGGCTCCCGTAGGGAGCTCTATACAGGAACTCTAAAGGAAACAGTACTGGCAGCGCTTACTAACAACTCAGTCCCTATATTTCTACTTCCTCAAATCTTCAACTTCTTCTCCTTCGCCGTTAATGGGAACATTTTAAATTTTTACATACGAGGAACCAAAAGGCCAATAAACATTATTAAATAACTAATAATTAAAAAATTAAATGACAACTGAAGAACTAACATTAAAAATTAATTAAAAACAAATAAAAATAAAAATAGAAAATATTATGCTATACCCCAAGAACGACTTTTAATGTGCATTGAAACCTGCGTTGACTCTTTCGGCATTATCGCTTTCCAAAATGCTTCAGGAATGTCCCAAAGTGGTTTTCTTGAATTGCTTACAGTCTACCTGAAGTCTACTTTCACCACGTGGGATGGAAACATCTACCGGCAAACGAAAGGTGTTTGCATTGGATCCTGCATTGCGCCTCGTTTTAGTGACCTATACCTAGCACATCAGGATAAAATCCTACAAAGGCGTTTTGACACTTCAAAAGTTGTGAAAGTGTTCCGCTATGTAGATGATTTTTTTGATTTTCTTGGCCCCTGATGGTAACGATATATCAAGTACTGTGTCCAATGTCCTCTCGATATTTAAGAACTGTCTTGATCCTTTGTGACATAACCCATGAACTTCCGGTTGAAGAGTCCACTAAGGTTCTTAGACCTCAGACTGTTTTTTATTTCTCATCATACATGTTGGTCATACGCTCCGAGGAGGAAAAAGCCACTCCTCCATTATCAATCGGCCCACTCCAAATTAGTCAAGAGGCGCGTAGTCAACCTATGCCTTACGAATGCCATCAAAAAGTCATGCCCGCATACTGTAAAAACCAGCTTTGACGCGCAGATAGCTAGGCTACTATCAGGGGGGTACCCTATTCACGTAATAATATCTGTCGCAGAAAAACTCCTTCAGAAAATCAAAAATCCCGATTTAATCCAATGTAAGAAGAGGGACCGAAACCAAAGACCAGCGGTTGTGCCTTATATTCACCATATTTCTCACGGTCTTAAAAAGATAGGCAACCGCGTGAACGTCAACGTAGTATTTTCTGCTCCATACAAGCCCTTATAGTTTATGTAAAAAAGTCAATTCATCCTCCGCTGGAACCTTAGGTTGTACAAAAAAGCATCACACCCGTTTTGTTCCATGCTCTGAAGGGGTGGTTTATGCAATTCCCCTCTCATGCGGTAGACAGTATGTTGGGCGAACCGGGAGGTGTCTCAATGACCGGTTACGTGAACATTACTATAACATAAACAGAGTAATATCAGGGAATCTAGGCATCCATTGCCGGGATTGCGGGTGTTCAGCGGACCTGAGTAACTGCACTGTTATTGCCAGAAGTGGTAATCAGCTGACACGAGAGATCATCGAAGCTGAAAAAATAGCCAGGTTGGACAAACAATGTGTCAGTGTCCCATCCTTAGCTTTATCAAAGAAAGAATTGGATTATCTCGAGATAACATCAAAGCACCAATAGTGATGGGGAATTTTTCGTTTAATTTTTATTTTTAATTTAAGTTTTTTATTTTTATTTATTTTTAATTAACTTTTTAATATTATTTATTTAGTTGTCATTTAATTATTTATTTATTAGTTGTTTATTAATGTTTATTGTCCATTTGGTTTCTGGTGTGTAAACATTTGAAATGTTCTCATTAACGGCGAAGGAGAAGAAGTTGAAGATTTGAGGAAGAAGAAATATATCGACTGAGTTGTTAGTCAGCGCTGCGAGTCTGTTTCCTTCTTGTGTGCCTGTGAGTGTGACTGTATATCCGCGCTGTTCCATCCATGCCCATGCTCCCAACGGGCTCCCACTTGGCGGTGAGTTGCTGTAGGTTGGAGCAGTACCTTTGCGGGTCGCTTACAGCCACCAAAGGGTAACAAAGAAGCTTACAAGCAATGGAGCGCATCACCTTTGCTCACTTGGCCCTTTGATGTAGATATAGGAAAAGGAGACATTTTCAAGCAGATTTCAGTTTAATGCTTCTGTTTAAAAGCAAAACATATAATAAAAATAAATTGAAAAAAAAAACCGTTGCTTTTTGCATGCATGTGGTTCGTGTGCTTTCTCTATACACATTATTTTACCGTTTTAATCGTGTGCCTCTGCTTTGTCGGTGATTGTACCGAATTTGTTCTGTGCAGTTCGCAAATTTTGTTTCTCTTATTTTTTCTGCAGCTTCGGCATTGTGTATGCACAGGCCACTTGCTACCGAAGCCAAAAAAAGACTGGCCCTCCTTACAAGGTCCTCGTGGCAGTTGAGCTGGGCAGTGGCGTAATCGGCTGTGCAGCCTGTGCGTGCCCTGCTGGGACAAGCGGCGCATGCAGCCACATCCTGGCTACACTACGCCTGTTGGTCGTTTTGGAAAAGAAGGGTTTCAAGGAGGCACCACCAGAGCTCACCTGCACAGAGCTTCCTCAGCAGTGGAGGCGCTCCTGACGTGAAGGCATTTAGCCAATGAGTGTCCAAGATGTGGACTGTAGAAGCCCTCGTGAAAGCGGTGTTCCTGTGCCCATGCCAGTTCGGCTGTTTGATGCGCGTTCCAGGAGAGAGCTAGAGCAAAAGAAACTAGACTCCTTCCACGAGCTTGGAGAAAGACTCGAGAGGCTGGGGAATCACCACTTTGCTGCAGCCCTGCAAGCTGCCGAGGGGCCCTTCGTTGTAACAAAACTTGGCCTCGCTCATTTTGTTCCGCTACTGTCGTACCAGCAGGCGACGCTGCCATCGGGTTTCCAGACATAGGTCTCTTCCAACATTTCTACAGGAAGCGGCACCCTCGGCCCAGTCCCAGACGTATTTATTCTCGATGGAGCTTCGCCGCATGCTTTGCAGACACTTTCAGTGTCGCCGGTCAATGGAGTGTGTTGGAGGTAAATGTTGGTATAAGCATACCATTGTAACATTCTTTTCTTTATTTTTCAGCCACACTAACAGGCATCTCCAACAACACTACTTATTGCTTGCAGCTTGGTTACATTGCATCCTTAAATAAGCATAACTCTAAGAGAAGCTGTAATATGTATACAAATGTTAAACTTTGTTTTGCAATGAGAAAACTAAGACTTAAAGCTCGAATGTAAACGTTGGCTGCAGCGCATGGAAAAAGTAGATGGAGAAGGAACGCACAAGTGCAGAATACCAATGAAAGTATTTCACGGTAAGATAAGAAAAAGATTTGCAACTGTATTTTGATCTATCATCATAACTGCACTCTATAGGAAACAGTAGGTTTGTATAATGTTTTATTATTAAGGTGGCATCTGCTTTCTTGGTATGCTTTGCTTCATTGCACACCAGACGTTGAATGTTCACGTTCAGATTTTTCATTTCCAAACGCCCCTCCTCAGCTTTGCCTTCTTCACTCTTTGAAGTGTCGTCTATACTTCATCTCAGGAGTTGTGTGCAGCAAAGGCACGGGCACGTGCGCGTGGCTTTCAGATTTGCTTTGCTATCGCAAGCACTCTAGAAAGAGACACAGATCCGAAAGCCACGCTCTTGCGTCGGTGCCTTTGCCTTTGCTGCACGCAACTCCTGAGGTGGAGTATAGTCGTCCTTTTCTACCTAATCGTTCATGCGACATTGACACTCCCGTTTAGCTTTGCCTATCTTGTTGTTTTTTAAGTGCTGTTTCGTCCAAGTCAGGAGTGCAAAGGATTTTCTTTTATTCTAAGGCGAAACGTATCCAGACACTACGGTGAGGATCTATACACTGAGGCAATGAGCCTCTTGTGGGGTGATTTTGTCTTTTGTTGACACGTGCATCACATGACTGTAGAGGCCCGTTCACACACTGCCAAGTAGGACCGGCTGGGACGGTAAGATTCAGAACGAGTAAGACTGTTTTTTTTGTTTCTCCAAGCATAGTCGGGACTCCGCCTTGCTGGAGCGATCGGACCTTACTCCATAGCGTGCACAGTGCCCAGCGAGCTGTCAAGGCATACAGAGCAGAAGACCGGTTTATTTACTACCTCGATGAAAGGTGACCCGAAACCGACACGACTGTGCAGCGACCAAAAGAAGCATTCGATAGGGGGCTCAGTTTTGGACTGAACAACCCATCCGGGAAGGGTGGCCGCATGATCATTCTGCATGCTGGAAGTGACGAGGGCTTCGTGCAAGGTGCAGCTGAGGTGTTCCGGGCGAAGAAGGCATCTGGGGACTATCACCTAGAGATGAATGGCAAGCGATTTTAGAGGTGGTTTGTGAAGAAGTTGTTGCCGAACATCAAGGCCAGGAGCGTAATAGTAATGGACAACGCTTTATATCACTCTGTCAAACTTCATGCCACTCCAAGCAGCAACTCGCTGAAGAAGGACGTACAGGAAGGGCTAAAAACACGTGCAATCGCTTGGGACCTGACAATGTCAAAAGCCCAGCTGCTAAATCTTGTAAACATTGAGAAAGCCGCAAGACCTAGAACTAAAGAAACGCCGAGATCGATGTATTAGCGGAGCAACATGAGCATGGGGTTCTTAGTCTACCACCGTGCCACTTCGAGCTGAATCCTATCAAGCTGGCGTGGAACCAGGTAAAGGGCTACATTGCAAGCCAGAATATCAGCTTCAAGCTTGCAGATGTGGAAGCGCTGGCACCAGCCGCTCTCCAACAAATTGCTGTTGAGAAGTGGTTGAGCTATGTACATCATGCTGCCAGAGTGAAAGAGCGAACGTGGGCAGATGATTGGACGCGCAGGCAGTCACCATGGACAGCTTAATTTTTGAGACTAGTGAAGACTCAAGCATAGACGACTCAGATGACGGGGACATGGGTTGTCAAGCACTCGAGTGGTAGCTCAACCACGGGGTGAGTCAGCACTCGATGACGATATGCTGCCGTCACAATATGTGTATACTCTCCCTCTTCTGCTGAAGGACCTGAGACTCGAGCAACAGAAATGATGACATGCTGCCATCCCGTTCTGTGTATACTCTTTGTCGTCTGCTAAGGGACCTGCTACCCAAGAAACGGAAACGGCAACGTGCTGCCATCGCACTCCGTGTCTACTCTCCCTCATCTGCTGAAGGACCTGAGACTCGAGAAACACAAACAATAATATGCTGCCGTCCCGTTATGTGTCTACTTTCTGTCGTCTGCTGAAGGTCCTCCGACTCAAGAAACGAAAACGACAACGTGCTGCCGTCGCCACTTCGTGTCTACTTTCTCTCTTCTACTGAAGGACCTGCGACTTGAGAAACAAAAACAACGACATGCTGCTGTCCCGTTCTGTGTTCACTCTCTGTTGTCTGCTGAAGGACCTGCGACTCAGAAAACGGAAATGACGCCATGGTGCCGTCTGCTGAAGGACCTTAGACTCAAGAAACAGAGACAATGACATGCTGCCGTCCCGTTTGGTGTCTACTCCCTGTCGTCCTACTGAAGGACCTCCGACTCAAGAAACGGAAACGGCAACGTGCTGCCGTCGCACTTCGTGCCTACCCTCCCTCATCTGCTGAAGGACCTGCGACCGGAGAAAACAAAAACGACGACATGCTGCCGTCCCGTTCTGTCTACTCTTTGTTGTCTGCTGTATTACCTCTGACTCAAGAAACGGAAACGAAAACGTGCTGCCGTCGCACCCCGTGTCTTCTCTTCCACATCTGCTAAAGGACCTGCGACTCAAGAAACGAAAGCAACAACATGCTGCTGTCCCATTCTGTGTCTACTCTCTGCAGTCTGCTGAATGACCTGCGACTCAAGCAGCTGTGCATAAAGTGTCGTAATATAAAGGCCCAGTGATTTTGTGCTTTTCGACCAAGTGAGTATATGTCAACAAACCAGGTTTATTTCAAATCAGTCCCACGTTTTTGCATCAAACAGTACCAATGAAGTGAAACAGTCTTTAAATGCATGTCTCAACTGCACATGGGGGAGGCTATGCACAGTTCGTTTGAGCAGAAACGTAAGTCACAGGAAGTACCTTTAGTGTGATTTTAAAGCTTCAGTAGACCCAGCAATACCTAAAGAAAACACTATGTGAAACACTTTCAACCGATTTAATTTTGTCAAACCAAGAGTTCAATCGGTTTTGAAGGTATTTGCATTTTTTAGACCTTTAAATCCCGATCGTTTTTTTTTTATTGTGGAACATAGCTTGTGAGGTTTTTCAGTCGCAAGCTTAGAAAGTTATCAATTGCTTCTGTGGAGAAAGCTGACTATAATCTAAACACAACACATGTAAATTGTTCTCACAGAATTGTACGCAGCTTGACAAGCCATAGACAAATTCTCGTATATTGACAAATATGCTGTCGTTTGAGCGAATCTAGCAACAAAACAGGAGAGGCAAGCTTGATTATCATATTCACACTAAAGAAAGGAAAATACATACCTTCATTCAAAATCCCATGCTGGGCTAAACCTATGCCACTTGGACAAACCGCTAATCTTCCACATGAGGACAGCATGACCGAGAACCGGCAAAGTTTACACAAGGTGCACGGCATAGAGCACTAGAACTTTCGAGGAGGGGCTAGGGAACTGCTGTCATTTGAAAAATTTCACCGATATTCTTGACTCATCGCCGAAGAAAAAATTGTTCGCCCCTGCGAGTGAAATTCCTTACCTTACGCCGGGGAGGTAAAGATCACTCCGGTATGTTACACGCTTCCAGAAATACAATGTAAAAGAGAAAGACGTCCAGGCCAGTAGATTTGCCGAAGAACAGTGGAGTTTGTTAGACCACTCCAAAACGAAAAAAAGGTACAAAGAATGAATACAAAAATAAAGCAGAACATGACTGCGTCGAAAGATTCGTGACCCAGATCGTGTGCTCCTTGACAACCGACACATGATACGCTTTCGACAACGAGCATCCGCTGCCAAGCACCCGCAAAGATAGTCTCCGTCAACACTACGAAGAACCGACCAACTTCCTAATCTCAAAGTGTTAGATTAGGATGTTTCCTAACCAGCCTGTTTGCGTACGTTCACTTCTCAGAAAGTCATACTGTCCCAAGCTTTGTTTTATCTTTATCTTGCTGTATCCTTGTGTTGCCTTCAAACCCCCCCCCCTCCTTTCCCTCTTATTTCCTAGGGAGCGTCGGCGGATGCCACTGCTACAGGCAGTTGTGAACAGTATGATGGGCAGATTGCCTTGAAACTCAAGCGCGCGCGCAAAGAAGATCAGTCGCCGTGTAAACAAAGCGAGGGAAGTAGTACCTGGGGAATCGCTAGCTTGGTGTTCAACATTGTGAGGCGGAAAATGAACAACATCAGATTTCCATTTCAAAGTATTGATATGTAATGTAACGTGCAAGGAATACAGATAGAAGTTGGTAACCACAAGGACGCTTTCTTGCTGTTTTGGTTTCACCACGCTAACCAAACATTAGAGCCAGGAGAGAGGCATTCAGAAGCTCTCACCTTAGCATTTGGAGATAACATGCCAAGAAGACTTCCCTCGCTTTGTTTACGCGACGACTGACCTTTCCTTGTGTGTGCGCTTGAGTTTCAAGGCCATCTTTCTTGAAACTGAAGTGCGCACTGTTCGCAACTACCGGCAGCTGTGGCGTCCGCCGACACTCCCTAGGAAATAAGAGGGGGGCGGGGGCTTTAGGAGGCAACACATGGAAACATAAAGATAAAACAAAGCCTGGGACAGTATAACTTTTTGAGAAGTGAACGCACGCACACGAGCTGGTTAGGAAAATAATAATCGAACTTCCTGAGATTAGGAAGTTGGTCGGTTCTCGTAGTCTTGACGGAAATTAACTTTTCGGATGGTCATTGTCGGAAGCGTGTCTAGTGCTGTAGAGATTTAGCCTGTCAAGTCACGTCTGGTCAAATCTTCGCGACGCCATGTTCCGTTTCCTTGTTCTTTTTTGTTTTGGTGTGGTCGAATCAACTCAGCTGTACTTGAGATTTTGTGTTGTGTTTTCTGTTCTTTTATTCTTCCTAGTCACATTGTTTCAAGTTATGGCGACTTTCTACGCTCTGCAATATAGCAGCACCGTTGTACAGACTTCGTCGGTTCTAGAGAATATGTCGGTGGAGCCGTCGTCCTGTGGCAAAGCCCCTATAACGAAGACAAGCTGGCTCAATTTGAGTGAAGGTTTGTTGTCGCATTTCTCAATTGGAGATCATATGCTGCTCAATATTTTAACGGGTGGTGACCAAAAAAAACAATAAATATAACAGGAATAAATGAACGTTTAAAAGGCGGAGCTTGTGCCCAAAACAAAGGAGGGAATAGAAGATAGCAAGAGAGCGTCGCGGGCGTCGAAGTCGGCGTAGCAGCAGGATCGAACGTTGGGCGAGGCTGACTCCTGCTCGCCACGCGGAGCACCTTTGGTACCGGCGTGGACTTCTGGAACATTCGGCCTAGAACGTTCGGCGCGTAGAACATTCGCTACTCGATGAGACGAAAAAGTTTTCGAACTTTTGAGAACGACAAGTTGAAAGAACAAATTAAATAACATTCCGCTACCTGGAATCGAACCCAGATCTTTCGCGCGACAGTCAAGCGCGACAACCACTCGGCCACGCAAGCTTTCTTTTCTTCTTCTTTAATTCCTGTTGGATACACGACACAGATACACTCAGACACTACACCTCTCTCTTACACGGAGCAGCCGCTATTGGCCAGTACATTAGGCCCTAAAGAGGTTTCAAATCAACAAGTTTGTCTAGCACAGACAGCCATTTTGGCGGTTCGCTCTGCGACTTTATAACTTCTCGTAAATAACACACGCTCTCAATAAAGTAGTTTCTGACCGGTCGAGCGTAAAGTCTGCGTGTCGAACAGCCATCCGGGACTTCCACATAATGAGGAGACTCAGCACCATAAACATGTCGTAGGGCACACCCTCCTCGTTATCTGTCGTGAGGAAACGTACGCCGAGAGCTGTTATTGGCAAACGTTTTTTAAAGTACGCTTTAGAATATCCCAATGAAATACTGCGTCCCAGCAGTCGAGAAATATATGGTCTATAGTTTCTGGCTTTTTACATAAGAGACAATCAACTGACCAGGGCACAAAAATGTCTCTTTCTTGCAGCCAGGGTTTCACAAGAAGTGTATCACTATGGAGTTTAAAAAATGATTTGAAAGAAGATCGCACCGGCATCTCCTTGACTCTTTTTAAAACATGTTTTCCGTGTCTACAGCACACAGAGAGCGATACAAGGGTGCCGGCAACACTACATCTGTTTAGTCTTTAAACAAACGCGTCCTTAGAACCTTATCTAGGTATTCTATGGAGAATCGCACTTTCAAAAACCGGAAGTCTTGCACCACTTTCTACAGAATAGCACAAGCTCTCGAAAACTTTACATCCGTAGAAGAGACGAACAAAAAATCAGGCAGTGCGTCTCGCAGTCTAATTTGAAGTACATTTAGCACAAAAGGGTCCTTCTGATCCCTCAGCAAAACAAATCTGGATACCACCTGACGGAGAAACAAGTGGGGTAAACCAAGTGCTACCACTTTGGACGGCGCGAAACAAACTGTACGGCTCATGCGTTCCATCGAGCCCCATAGAAAGACCGCGAACACTCTATGCAGCTTCTGGATGCTGGCCTTCGACAGAGGACGTACCACATTTTTGCGACAATAAACATACTACACACTGTTGAACGGGCAAACATTGATAGGTCACCCCCCCCCCCCCCCCCACACACACACACACACAGACACAGTTTGATGTTTTTGCTCGGGCCTGTTCGATTTCTTCCTTCCAGTAATCCGTGGTGTCTCGGTAGTGGCCTAGTGGCACCCCGAGGTACTTAGCTGGAGAGCGAGTCCACTGGATATTTTCAAAAATAGCAGGTACGTTTTCCCAGCTTCCGTGCCAGAAACCCAGACATTTGCCCCAGTTTATAGCACTGCCCGACAACTTACAGTACGAGAGCCTTCTTAACAACTTCACTGACACACTCCGCGTCGTGACAAAAAATTGCTACGTCGTCCGCTTACGACAAAACTAGGAGTTCGTTTGCAAATAGACGAAATTCCTTTATTTTTTCATTATTAAGAAGCTTTAAACGAAAAGGCTCTAAATAGATGGCGAACAACAAGGGCGATAACGGAACCATTGTCTTACGGAGGACCGTCACCGTACCTGGAAGCCTTCACAATGGTTCTTATTAAGAATTATGTTCGCAAAACACTTTTTATAAGCCATTTTAGCCCCATCAAGTAGTACAGCGCCAACGTCGATATGTTCTAAAATGCTAAAGAGAACTTTATGCACAACACGATCAAAAGCGTTTTCTAAATCAATCTGCAACATTGCAACATGGTCCCTGTTGCGTCACAACATTCTAAAATGCTCCTTGCCACGTGAATATTGGTGGTAATAGTTCGGCCCTTAATGCCGCAAGTTTGGTGTTACCCTACAATTGTGTTTATTACGTTTTGCAGTCTCCCTGCTAAAACCTTCATAAATATCTTATAGTCGACGTTCGCTAAGCTGATGGGACGAAAGGACCCCACAGACAAAAATTCAACTGGATCATCGACTTTTGGAATCAATACTGTATGCGTTCTTTGAAAAGAAAGGGGAAGTTCTCTTTCCTTGTACGACTTAGTTAACACGCGATACAGCACTTGAGCCACTTCGCCTTTGAAAGCCTTATAAAAGCAGCGCTCAAACCGTCAGGTCCGGCCGACTTACCGAGCTGCAACACATTGATTGCTTTCTCAATTTCACGCGCACTAATCAGTGCTTCCAGGCCTGCTTTAACTTCCTCGTGCAACTTTGGCATGAGTGGCAAAAATCTTGTTTCTAATCCACCTCCAATATCTTTTTTTCAGATACTAAAAGGTTTTGATAATGCTCAAAAGAGGCGCGCTCTATCAAGGCTTTATCGCGGGTGATCGCGTTTTCATACTGAATTTCATGTATTTCGTTTTTTGCTGCGTATCTTTTTTCGTTCCCGAAAGAACGCTTGGTTGGCTTCTCACCCGCCCACAGCTGTTCCGCGTGCGCCCTTATCAGGGCTCTTCTATAAATTTCAGTGTCGATAAGCTCTAACTGGCTTTTCACTTCGCTGATTTCTTTGGTAAAGCTACCAGGTTGTGCGCTCTCTACGCTTAAGAGGGCATAGTACCTCCGACCGCCATAGAGAATACATGTAGATTTTTGACGTTTTCAAAAAATTCCTGCATGAGAACCGCTCTTTGTATTTGCTTGAAACTTTTACGATAAATAGATTAATAACCGATCGGTGCATTAGTGCAGTCATGTCCCTGAGTATGTAGTACATATATTTTTTTAAATCTCTCGTTATAACGTGCTATGCGAGATCTGTCAATCGCGTTTACTTTAACTTCGTTTTTAAACTGTTCCCACATTCCCACAAAGTTTGCCTCAGCCTCGAGCAATTTATCCAGACCATCCCTTAGGCTGTTCATGAAAGTTTCGTCGTTGAGAAGTTTATCGTTAAATTTCCAAAGATTCCAGTTAAAGCGCGACTTTGCTTGTTTTACCCCAAGTGTAAACATAACTAAACTATGGTTACTAAAAGACACATGCTTGACGTCGTAGTCCCGATAGAGCGGCACAAGGCTCGCTAAAACATATGCTCTATCGAGTCTCGCATGGCTTTGGCGTTGGAAGTGCGCAAACCGGGGAAAATGCTAATTTGAGAAGACGCCCGCCACGTCCTCCAACTTTAGTTCTTGCACTATAATATTTAGAAACAAAGCGCTCTGATCTCTGACCGGCACATTCGGGGCTCTGTCCTCGGCTGTACACACACAATTGAAATCGCCTAGCAAAATACCTAAACGTTGGCAATTAAAAATAAAACATACGACGCGTTCAAACAATACTTTGCGATTGCTTTCTTTGTTTGGCGTGTAGACGCAGATCACGCGCCACTGTCTACCGGAAAAGGAAAAATCACACACCACCAGGCGACCCATTTCGCCTACAATTACTGTTTACTTTACAATAGCAATAGTATTACGAAGCAAAAGAGCGCGGCCCCCAGAATGACCTACAGAATGACAAACACAAACGTTGAACCGGGCTCTAAACGGCTATACCATTTGGTTTGTCTGTTCAACGTTTTCGACTTTTCTTTCTTGTACAGCATTATTATCAATATCATTTTCTAGTAGGAGTCGGCTAAGTTGGTGCTGCCTCCTCCGTGCTCCCAGGCCTCGCACGTTTAGAGTAGCTACGCGAAGAGCAGATTCGAGAGTGACTGCCAGCTCATCTGGATCAGGCCAAACCCGTAGCGCTTAGACATGTGCTCAGAGTAAAGACAAGCACACACCACCGTCCCCGGACATAGTTTGGACGGCTTCATCGGTTGGTTTCTATGCCTTGATTCCTTGAAGTCACGCCGTCCACCTCACTGAAAGTGCCGTTCCGAGCCCGGTCCCTCGATCCTTCGAGGGTGGCGTCGCTGGTGGTCTCCTGTCTTGCATTGAACCATGGTTAAAAGCGCTGAAAAGACGTACACAAGATAGAAGACAAACACGGGCGCTTTTAACCATGGTTCAATACAGTCAACACCAACTAGCCCAACAACAAGTTCTTTCCTGTCTTGCAGTACGTTGGGCTTTGGCTGAAAAGCTCATCCGTCGGATTGGAGCTGCTTTTGGTGGCGGCTCTTCGGAACTAGTCGCACCAGTGTTCTGCTCCTCCCTTGGCGTTGCCAAGGGAGGAGCAGACAGTTCGGACAGAGTTTACAAGAATGGTCGAGACGAGGGAAAATTCGATAAGGAGGCGATAGCAAACTTTGTCTGAGATGACTGTTGTAATAAAAGATCCGATGAAGAAGAGAAAGACGAGACACCCTGCGGCGGTGAGAAAGAGTGTCAAGGTTAGCTGATTGGCGAAATCCTGATATGCTTGCGTAAGGGGATAGTCGGAATAAATAAAACGAAGGACTCTGCTTTGAACGGATTCCAGGTAGTTCGTTAGGTATGCCTGCCAAAGTGACCATATGGAAGAAGCGAATTCTAGTTTAGTTCTGACCAAGGTAGTATAAGCTAGTTGTTTTACTGTGGATGTAGCTTGTCTGAGGTTACGGCGAAGAAATCCGAGAGTGCGGTTAGCATCGGCGATGACAGATGTTATGGGAGTGGTTCATGACAGGTCAGATGTCAGATGAATTCCTAGATATTTATACGATGAACAAGCAGTTACTGGGATGCTAGAAAGGTGGTAAGAGGAGGATAGAACATGTGAGCTGCGGGAAAAAGATAGCGATTTACATTTATTATAGTTTAAAGCCATTTGTTATTTAAGACACCACTGAATTACAAGTTGGAGATCGTTTTGCAAGATTAGTTGATCGTAGCGTGAATGAATCGGTCTATTGATGACACAGTCATCGGCAAACAAACGTACTTCAGAAGTGATGCCATGGTGGAGATCATTAATGTAGATTAAAAAAAGAAGGGGGCCAAGAACGGTTCCCATAAGGGACGCCAGACGTTACTGTGTTTGTGGTAGATTTTACATTGTTAATAGAAGTGTACTGAGTGCGATTAGTAAGGAATTCAGAAATCCAATTGACTAAGGGGTGAAGATTAATATATCTTTGTTTCGTTAAAAGACGTTGATGAGGGACCTTGTCGAATGCTTTGGAGAAGTCAATGAAGATGGCGTCAGTTTGAACATTGGAATCGAAATTTGAGTAAACGTCAGTTAGAAATGCTGTTAGCTGAGTTTCACAGGAGTACGACTTGCGAAATCCGTGCTAGTGCTTGAAAAGGAGGTTATGAGAGTCTAGAAAGTTTATTATGTTAGAATAGAGAATATGCTCCAAGAGTTTGCATGAAACGCTGGTAAGCGACATGGGACGATAGTTGCTGATTAGTTGGCGATCGCCTGTCTTAAGAACGGGTATGACGTTAGCAATTTTCCAATCGGATGAAACTTCAGAGAGTTTAAGAGATTGAGAGAATATGTCGCAGAGAAAAGCAGTAGAACAAATTTCTTTTGTATATTTTCAAGTTCATTCGAGTTTGTCTGGTTTAGACAATTCCAAACAACGCTGGAGAAATCCAGTTTGGACAGGATGAGGGATCGATACATATTTAAAAAACAAGAATATCCCCTGAAATCGCACGTCATTCTGGTAATCGCACCCAGAGAACGGTAACACGCGTTGCTCAGAAATGCCACATGATCAGAAAATTTCATTTCACTATCCAAGAAAACTCCTAGATCACGTACAACTGAAACGCGCATCAAGCACTTGTTCAAAGTGTAGTCAAATACGTTGCAAGAATGTTTTCTAGACAATTATATAACTTTTGTTTTAGCCGGGTCCATTTGCAAAGTGGTAAGGAGAGACCATAGGACGCAAGTTTTTTTAACTAGCAATGAATGGTTCACCATGTCAAAAGCCTTTTAAAATCAAAATAAATTGCGTCAACCTGCTTCTTCGACTCTATTTTGGCACCCACAAATCCCGCAAACGCAAGCAAATTTGTTTCCGATTTGGCATAAAACCATGTTGTTGGACATTTATACGTCTGGAAAAAAAAAGCGCATAATATGAAAATGCATGGCCTTCTCGAACACCTTGGCAAATGAACAGATCAGTGAAATTGAACGATAATTACTGACAGATACTACTGACCCATCTTTGAGTACTGGCACAACTAGTGAAGACTTCCATGCAGTTGAAAAAAGCCTATCTTTCAGCGACCGAATAAAAATAAAAGTTAAAATCGGAGATAACACGCCGCCGCACCCTTTAAGTATAAACGGAGGAATTCCGTTGACTCTAGCCGATTTCTTAGGTAGCGTCGCCTGAATCGCCGCAAAAACGTCGTGATTGCTGAGCTCGGGGATTGATAAGTATAGGTTTTCCTGGTCCGGTAACGTGCAGGTTTGAGACGTACTTCCCGCGGAATCAAGAACAGTAGAAAAGAAATCTGCAAACGCTTGACAGATGTCACTCGGACTACTGATATGTTCTGAACCGTTAGATAGTGTTATCTTCTGTGCCGTTTTTTTTTTATTCGAGAAGTTATTTGTATATTTCCAAAAACTTTACGGATTTTTCTTTAGGCCTGATTCAACGCTTTGAGTGTGATTTTTGTGGTCACGACAATAAAGACGCTTGGCGAAAGCGCGCTCCGACTTGAACTTTTCGTACCACAACAAGTTGTCAGTCTGCTTGTACACTCTTAAAAAAAGGTACTGTAGTACTCTCCTTAAGGAGGTAACCGACTTGCACACAGGGCAACCCCTTTTGGAGGTAACGTTACCCCCTGCAACGAGGGTGCAAACTTACCCCCTGGGTTAGGGTGCAACACTGCCTCCTTTTGGAGGGAACCTTACGTTCCTTTTGGGGTTCAAAGTGCATCCTTTCAAGGCCAGCTTTTACCTCCTTTAGGGAGAAACTTCAACCCCCTTAAGAGGTAAGGCGACATATCTGAAGGGGCTGCTTTTACCTCCTTTTGGAGGCAACAGCAGCTGCTACAGGGGCTGGTTTTAGCTCCATATAGAGGGAACAGTTGCCCCAGTTTGGGGCAGTAGTGCACACCCCTAGTTTCAAATTTTACCCCCTCATGGAGGGAACTATGATCCTGTTTGGGGTTAGATGTACACGGTGGGAGAAATAGCTCAGAAAACGCAGACTACGAAGGACAAACACGACAGGACAGTGCTGTCCTGGCGTGTTTGTTCTTCTTCGTAGTCCGCGCTTTCTGAGCTGTTTTCCCCATCATGAACAACGCCAACCACTGGCTCTATTCACCACCTTATTACAGGTTAAATGTACACTTGATGGGATCACTTTTAACCCCCTAAAGGAAGGTACTATGGCCCTTTGTGGTTGCGATAGTACATAGCTTCAAGGGTGGGCCTTATAATAGATGAACATGGCACTAGTTCTGAAAGTAAATGACAATGTTTTATTGTGGCTGTCACAAACAGAATGGTATAGAAATCAATGGCATGACTAGACATCGTATAAAAGTTCAAAAGATGAAACCACTAAGCGCAATAAAGACACTTGGAACAACACTTTTGGGGCTTCAGTTCGCGACAGTCAATAAAATTATCACAAAAAAGTGCATAAAATCAGTGTCTACCCGGCAAATAAGAGTGCATGCTTGGAACACTGCTTGGAATAGCGAAGCTTCATCGGGGTGAACTCAAATGACTGAGTCTTGTACAAACCAGAACCGAAATAAACGCAGATGTATAACATAGATTCAGTATCACACATATCACGAAGAGCAGTACAAACCAAGACTAACAATGACTAGTGCGTTGCAACTCAAGGGCAGCAGTACACTATGCCCGTCCTATCCACAGTAGTGGAATGAATGCTGGAGTGGAGGAAAGCAGACTCTGGGATTTGCTCTTCTAATGTGGAAAGAAG
>JAZHYW010062290.1:0-21609 GCA_037355805.1 Ixodes ricinus | reverse complement strand
GTTTTGAAAAAATTAGAACGCTTTCAGAAATTTGGATTGCTAGCATACGACACGCCCGATCGCATTGCTGAAGGGTTCAGACACCCAGGTCGTTGAATCATCGGATACTCTCCAGGCTAAAGATGCCTGCCGTCTAAAGAATGTGAACTGGTTTGTGTACCAAGTACAAGTAAACGTCGAGCACAAAGTGCGTATTTTGTCTCAGAACATGAGAACTTGTTTACTAGGTGCACATGTGGCCGATGTATGTCTCTCGAAAATGCATGCAGTGTGATCTCTTCTTTAGTTGCTGAAATACCGGGACAGTCCCTCACACAGCACCTTCTAGGCATTGTCAGTTAATCACGTCAATTCACTGACTCCGCTTCTTCTACCTTTACAGCAACATTAAGCGATGAAAAGCAAATAAAAGAAACCTTGTCTGCTTGGATCGCTCGTGAAGGTGCGGAGAATAACAAAAATATTTTTTAAATATTACACGCGTTCGCGGTAAGCACGAGGAGCAATACAACTCACGTGACTTCCGGCGATGCTTCCTTCTGACCGCCCCGACACCTTGCGGTACACTGTTACGTCACAGTGCACGGCGGGAACTTTGAATTGGGCCTCGTATTTCTATTTTTTATAAAAAAACTATGCAACTCTATAGTGAAATATTTTTTTTTGTGATGTCCTGATATGCCATTTCAACGCCTAGCATGGAAAAAAATTTTTTTTTGGCGTGTCAGAGGCTCTTAAAGTGCTGGAGATGTGCTCCCACTTGGCTTCTAGCGGATCCAAGCTGATCCGAAGAACCACTGGCTCTGCATTTCACCAACCATAAAGCAGTAATAATGAAGTCGAAACTCAACCCCGAAACTTAGCACTACCTATGAGCAACAAAAAAAAATCAGCACCATCAGCACTACCTATGAACAATAAAATCAGTATCATCAGCACCACCAGAGCTTCGCCCCAATCAACACCATTCACCACGTGGAGATGCGGTCATATTTTTTTTCTTTTATAGACTAGCCATGAAACAGCATACTTTTTTGTTGTGAAAGAGTGCATCAAACGAATTGACCTCGTTTGATTAAAAAAAAAGTGGCAACCGTATTATTTCATGATAAAGATAAAAAAAAATCGCATACAAGCTTGATCATGCTGACAAAAACTGGTAAGCGTGCTCATAGCCTCCTCTATACTTACAAAGCCTGGCAGTTCGACGACGCAGATTTGGAGCGCGAGGATCTGGTAGCAGAGAGCATTTCTCGGGGAATCTGGTATTCAGTGCACAACTTTTGCAGCGGCGAGGACCCGAAACATGGTTTTCAAACCCGACGAGAAAAGAAGTGGTAGCGCGAGGAACGCCGAGGAACACGAGTGTTGTTGTTGTTTTGTTGTTGTTTATTGTGGGGTGTCGGGAAGGGGGAGCTAGGAGAAATGTTGGGCCTCCTTTCAGGGGCAAGTCGCTACCTAGTGAGAGTGGCAGTTCGACGACGCAGATTTGGAGCGCGAGGATCTGGTAGCAGAGAGCATTTCTCGGGGAATCTGGTATTCAGCGCACAACTTTTGCAGCGGCGAGGACCCGAAACATGGTTTTCAAACCCGACGAGAAAAGAAGTGGTAGCGCGAGGAACGCGAGGAACACGAGTGTTGTTGTTGTTTTGTTGTTGTTTATTGTGTGGGGTGTCGGGAAGGGGGAGCTAGGAGAAATGTGGGCCTCCTTTCAGGGGCAAGTCGCTACCTAGTGAGAGTGGCAGTTCGACGACGCAGATTTGGAGCGCGAGGATCTGGTAGCAGAGAGCATTTCTCGGGGAATCTGGTATTCAGCGCACAACTTCTTTTGCAGCGGCGAGGACCCGAAACATGGTTTTCAAACCCGACGAGAAAAGGAAGTGGTAGCGCGAGGAACGCGAGGAACACGAGTGTTGTTGTTGTTTTGTTGTTGTTTATTGTGGGGTGTCGGGAAGGGGGGGAGCTAGGAGAAATGTGGGCCTCCTTTCAGGGGCAAGTCGCTACCTAGTGAGAGTGGCAGTTCGACGACGCAGATTTGGAGCGCGAGGATCTGGTAGCAGAGAGCATTTCTCGGGGAATCTGGTATCCAGCGCACAACTTTGCAGCGGCGAGGACCCGAAACATGGTTTTCAAACCCGACGAGAAAAGAAGTGGTAGCGGCAAGGAACGCGAGGAACACGAGTGTTGTTGTTGTTTTGTTGTTGTTTATTGTGGGGGTGTCGGAAGGGGGAGCAGAGAAATGTGGGCCTCCTTTCAGGGGCAAGTCGCTACCTAGTGAGAGTGGCAGTTCGACGACGAATTTGGAGCGCGAGGATCTGGTAGCAGAGAGCATTTCTCGGGGAATCTGGTATTCAGCGCACAACTTTTGCAGCGGCGAGGACCCGAAACATGGTTTTCAAACCCGACGAGAAAAGAAGCGTGGGCGCGAGGAACGCGAGGAATACGAGTGTTGTTGTTGTTTTGTTGTTGTTTATTGTGGGGTGTCGGGAAGGGGGGAGCTAGAGAAATGTGGGCTCCTTTCAGGGGGCAAGTCGCTACCCTAGTGAGTGGCAGTTCGACGACGCAGATTTGGAGCGCGAGGATCTGGTGGCAGAGGCATTTCTCGGGGAATCTGGTATTCAGCGCACAACTTTCGCAGCGGCGAGGACCCGAAACATGGTTTTCAAACCCGACGAGAAAAGAAGTGGTAGCGCGAGGAACGCGAGGAACACGAGTGGACAATCCATCGTTCAGGACAAGTGTGTTTCGGCAGTCTCGCCGCAGCGCGGCGCGCCTCTTACATGACTCTTTCTCTCATCCGTTGCTTGCCGCTCTCACCTTTTCACTTTTGGCGGCCGCTTCTCGTGGCGATCTGCCAGGCTTTGTCAGTATAGAGGAGGATATGACACGAGTATATGTGATAGGCCATCCAGAGAAGAAGTTAGGGTGCTGTCCGAACGGCACCGCCTACCGAAGTATTAGCTGCATTCTGACCCACGCCGTGAGATGGCGCTGCATGACAGGAAAGCGCCGCGTAGCGCGTGACAGCGCCTTCGCGGGCAGCGCGAATCAGCAGTTGGCTTTTGCGTTCTGCAGAAAAAAAAAAATCACTGGCCTCGGATAGATTGTCGGCAACCCACTTGGCTCATCATCTTGAGGTGGTAAGTTCAAAATTCCGCCGGGAGCTGGAAGCCTCTTTATATAGTTTGCCGGGCAGGAGATCGAGCGTACAGGGCGCGCTATCGAGCTTGTCGTCCCCACAGCCCGGTGTTTACTAATACAGCATAACAAAGAAATTGAACGTCGGAAAGCACGGTCTCGTGCCACCAGTGCTTTGGTCGCACGAGGGCGCGGCCGTTCAAATCGTCATCTTCGATTTCTTGAATCAAAAACAAACAAGAAAATACAGTTTGTTATTCCCACAGCTGAAGCGTGTACCGCTAGAGGCGCGACTGTTCGATCTCCTCCCCAATGGGCGCGACGCTTTTCAGTCTCGAATTTTCGGTACAGCCGAATGTGACAGAACTCCATGAGAATAGGTTGATAAAACACATTCTACCTTAACAGTGGAAATACTTGTAAACCTTCAAACATTTCACTGGACTCCGCCCTCCGCCCTCCCCCCAATTAAAAAGAAATGGGATGCAGAACATAATTATATTCAGGCTAGGCAAGCGAGGGTCCAAGCGAGAGTCAACTTGATGGTGTACCTTGGACGGCACCGGTAGGGAAAAGAATGAGAAAGTCGCAGAAGAGAGGCGAAGCCACCACGCGGGACTTGTGCGTGCATACGCGGGTGGCCCGACCGAAACCACAGGCCTTCCAAACGAACGGGGCGGAGGACGACACGCCTTCCTCGAAAGCAGCAATCAAGGCTACCGCAGATGTCTTCACTCAATAGACCCCACGGGGAACACGCATACATGGGACACTCGCGCACAAAAAAAAACCTCCATTCGGAAGGAGGACAAATTGAACGGACCACGGGGAACGGGAGAGAGACGCAGGCTACAACAACAACACGCACGAACACATAGACACTCAGAAACACGGCCAACAATGGTTCCTATGCACAGCGTGGCTCTATCTGATTTTGATGCAAATTACGTGCCAGTACACACAGAACGCGCCTCTCTCTCTGGCTGTCCCTGCACTTTTCAGCGACGTCCTCCGCAGGGTTTGAATATATGCGCGCTGTATGCGGCTGTGTATATACGTAGGTGCGCTCGAATACAAACGCGAGGCAGTGTATATGCTGCGCATATACGAGGAAGTGTATTAAAAAAAACGCGCACGCATACGCGAAAAGGGAAGCGTAATTGTGAGAGAGGGTACGGCGCGTTGTATACAATGGCGTATAGTATTATGTACGTGCGCACGAATGGTGGTACGTCCCACATCCCGTAAACCAAACCTTTCTTTTTTTTTGTCCCGTTATCTTTCGATCGAATACCGGCCGGGCTCGCTTGTTTTGCTCTGATTATAGCTCGTCTGAGCGAGCGACCCGAGTTAACCGTGCGTGCGTAATCGTGTAGTTTTAATTTTTTTTTTATTTATTTTGCGATCTTTTTAGTTGTTAGATTGTGTCGCAGATGAGTACTTATTTTTTGTGGATAAAAAAGTTATGATTTTTTTAAATAAATCAGATTTATTTGATTTTGATCAGATTTATTTATATATTTGATCAGATTTATTTGTATTGTGTCATATTTCTACGATTTTATTCAGTTTCATATGATTTTAATACAATTTACTTCGATTTAAAACGGATGAATATTTGGTTTAAATCGGTGTAGCTAGAAAAAATTGATTTTTTGGGGTTAGATGTAGTTGTAAACTTGGCAGGTTGATTGATCATACCTTCTGAAAACAATGCGGAAGAATACTGTAAATTAAAAGTACAATCAAATTCAGTCTTTCTTTTTATCTAAACCCCGCCATATTAGAGCAAATGTAGCTTGATTGACTTAATTGTGTAAAAGCTTCGTTTGGCTTTTACTTTAGAGTCCTGGATTTGCTTGCATATTAATATGGCATTATATGCGTTCCCTCTATTTGTTTCATCTTTTTTTTTTCGCTTTCTGATTTTCTAGCCGTAGCTCATTACGTAACTGAAGAAGTGGAAGGTAGGAAGAAGGCCAAATCAATACTCTGATTTGCACTGAAGAACATCGCTTTACTAATTTTTCAGCTTGCTATAAGTATTTCTTGCTTGATAATTACTTGATTTAAATTTTAAAAAAGGCACATAGCAAGCATCAAGTAATTTACAAACGAAGTAAAAATAATACTGTCGGGTATATTTCTGCGGGAAAGGTTTGATTTAAATCCTAATTGGAGAGTCGGTGTAATTTAACTCACAATTTGAATCATGTTGATTTTCATTCCTCCCCTTGGGATTTGGGGGTCATGCCCAGATCTATTTTGTTGACCCAATATTTGCTATGTCACCAAAAACTTAAGTTTTCTCTGGTGTACATCAAATATTTTCATTAAGAAAAGTTTACGTCAAGGGGCTTGAACGCCCCCCCCCCCTAAGTCCGCCCCTGACCCAAAAGGAAAGGGGGGGGCGTGCTTAATCTATAGAAAAACAAAAGTGTTTCTCCATTTAAGGCTGGTTAAGATATTTGAGCTTGAGAGTGATTGACCGGGTTACACCCCCGCTTCTGATCGAGTAAAACCGGGAGGTATACCACTGAAATGTCTACAAATCTGCATATTCATAATAGAATGAAGATTTTTCAACATTTGCGAGAGTAAATGTACACACTATATCAATGAGTGGATGTTGATTATGATGTTCTCACAGTTATTTCAAGCGCACGTCGAAAGAATGAGGCGTACGTAAAATACGCAGATCGAAAGGGTTTCACGACTAGCTCATAGATGGCGCCAGTGCGTTATCTTGTATAAAGTCTCCTAGATAAGAGCTTCCTGCAAGTAGCGACATTTGTTGAAGCGCCGACTGAGTGAAAAAATGCAAGTCTTGGGAAGCGAATTGCGGCGCACAGTATAAGACTGAACTGAATGACGCCATTTTGTTCCAGCGGATTGCGCTTTGTCATGTCGTTACTTGTAAAAAGAAGAGAAACTTTTATCTCGTAAGCAGTCACGAGCGGGTTTCAAAGCAGTCGGTTGCATTCAAACGCAAGTCAGTAAATCAGCCTTTACTTTTCCGCACTGCAGATAGAAGCAAATTTGTACGGATTACTCGTAATCCGTAGACATGAATCGATTACATCTACAGCAAAGCTGTAGAAGTAATCTGTACGGATTTAATGTGGTTTTGACACTTGTTTCAATAAGAAAACCACAAAACAAGCGTCAAAACCACGTGATAGATGATAAACACGTAACGCTCCCCGCATGCGTTTCTCGGTAAAGATTGCGATTCCATAAGCTGCCGCAGCAACGGCAGAGTTCGAAGTGCGGAGCGACGTCACTTGCCCCGCTAACAATGCGAAGCACGTATATAGCGCTGCCCGCATGCGTTTCTTGGTAAAAATTGAGGTTGTATAAGCTGCGGCGACAACGGCAGCGTCTTTCATATATAAAAAAGTTTTGGTACAATGCATTTACATTTCTTTCGTCAATCACTTGGTATAGATCCTTTTGCGGTTTACAAACATGAACTGCCGCTTGCGTCCCAAACGACTCTCGCATTGCGACAGCAACAAATGTGGCGTTTCATTCCTTCTATAATTTTTTTCTTTGTAACAGGTGAACGCCAGTGTTGTACACGTCCCTCCTAAGTCCCTTTATGTTTCTTTTTACAAGTAGCGACAACTAAACGAATGAAAAGTATATTCCGTAGGAACATAATGCCGTCTTTCAGTTCACTCTTCTGCTGTGCGCCGCTGTTCCACTGTCACGCAGTCGGGAATTCAAATAACGTCGCTACTTGTAGGAACCTCTTATTTAGGAATTTTAGTTCCTCTGAAACAGAAACGAAAGCTCGTCCTCGTTGTATAGTGAACCTTGGAACGAGAATTCCGTCACAAGTTCGAGTGGTTCGAAAGGAACGAGCTATACCGTTACGTTTCTAAGATTAAAACGTGTCGTCGCATTAACGTATACACTTGAGCATTTAATAAAATATTGCGCTAGATGATCCCTAGATGAAATAAAGAGAGCAAGTGGAGATATCCACATCGAACTATAACGTGTCAAGTCGCCACATTTCTTCCGACGATTTTTCTTTTTTTTATTGCTCGGACGCTTTCCCAGTTTTTTTATTTGATATCAAATGCTGAAGATAGTCGGTAGTAAGACGCGTAAGTACGTACTAAATTCGGGTAAAATTACAAATAAATAAACAAAAGAAAAAGGAATGTCGTTCCTCCTGTCGTTCCGTCGAAAACGTATACCGTGTTCCCGACCTATTTCCACCGACGTAAGATGGAAAGGCCGTGTTCCTCTGTTCCTCCCAAGAGAAACACGTTCTAGAAACGCCGTTCCGTATACGCAACACAGCTTAAACATACCCAGAGCTCCCATGCAGCATGGCTTTTGCGCCGCGCCCCGGCCACTCCGGTATAGATTCTCACGCATATATCGTGACCTCTGGCCGACCACCGCGGGGACCGTTACCTTACCGCAAACATCCCCCCATTTGTTCGCTGCAGGGTCGTCCGTGGGTCTAAACCGCCGCATCCGCAAAATACCACAGCGGGAACGCGCCTCTCCGTCGTTTTCCGCTACTTCGTTCCCACAAGACCGTTTACTCGACGGCCCAAACCGCGTACGAGCACGCACGCAAGTCCTCAAACACGCGCTCGCACTCGAACGTGTATGGACACAATGTGTATGCAAGCAGTGGCATTTAGCCAATCTCACGATTTTTCGCCCCGTTCGGGGAACCCTCCTCAACCCGGAACCGAACATGAACGACGTGAATTCACGTCGATGCTCGCATTATTTCGAGAATGGACAGTATACGGGGGCAAAAAAAAAAGATAAATTACGATCTCTTCCCTTTCTTCCTAGTGCGCACGCGCGCGTTCCAAAGCAGGCAAAATGGGCGTAAGCACGAAGGAGGCGCGTACGTCGCACGCGCTTTGAGTCGCTCCGTGCGAAAGCTAGGCCCAAGAGGAAGAGGTGTAAGGTCAGTTTCGCACAATTTCGGAAGGCCGCAGTGTTGTCCCGGTTTATGTTTCCCGGAGGATGCGAATTCGCGTATGGCCAAGTTGCAAGGCATCAGGTTGGGCTAATTGGTACAAGGAATGTTGCGAACGTTCGTCGAACCCGACGACAAGATCCGGCTGGTTTGTTGGCAAACCTTAGAGCTTTTAACGAAATTCGACGAAGTTCGACTTAAAGACAGTGTTCGATAAAAGGACACCGAAATTTCACGAAGTTTTTGTTTTCTTTCCTTTTTAGGGCACGAATAATTTATAAAGCAGTTTATTTATATTTTATAAAATTGTTCCAATATTGACGCAATATAAAAGCAAACACATCTACTTTTAATGTTTTAGTTAGTTTATTAATCCCGAGCAATTAAGCAATATTAACTATAAATATTGCACTGTAGAACGCATACCAACAAGCCCAGGTTCCAACCTTAATATTGTTTTTCTTATTATTATTATGTTTTGCCCATTTTTTCTCCACCAGGTTGCATCAGCTTGTTTTCAATTTTTGCGCACGCGCGCAAGAATCAAACTTTAGTCGAACTTTAGCCGAAATGTTGTCGAACTTAACTTTCGAATTTAGAAAAACTCGAACCTGGTCGAGCTCGGATTCCGGCAGGCGTGCTGGTCAGTACGCTATTGAAAATATACGAAGGGCACTAGGTACCAAGTACGCACACCTTGTGTGAACTCTTGTATGTACACTCTTTCATGTCCTTCGAACTTTCGTAGCGCAATTTTGCCTCCTCAAAAAAAAAAAAAAACAGTACGGTCGAGCTGCCTACCTGGGCACACGTAAAACCCAATAATTTTGTGAGGACCGATCATTGGCGTGATATCCGTTGGAATGTAGAAAGATTTTTTTTTCGTAAAACATTACACATGTTTGTGTGGAGTTTTAATTAAACTTACACGCTTTCCTCCGACCGTTTTGCTTATTCACATTAAACGTTTCCTTGTTGCGGCGCAAAAGCAATAGGAATGACAACGTATCAAAACTTTTGCGCGGTTTATTATTGACGCTTTTTGTTGCTACATCCCACTTCATACCTGGCAATCAAACAGAAATACAAACGCCAATCATAAAAAAAGAACATTTCCTTCGAGAGCTGTACAGCTACTACATGATTTGGAGCCCCGATATTACTACCAGATAAACTTAAAGCATACAAGAAGCATTGTGTGCTATAACTTATCACACAAGCAAAAAAAAAACTTCAGATTATTTTTTTAGTGGAAATGCGGAGTGCTGCACAACGCTGCTGCACACAGGCTATTTTTATGCATTCGTATATTAGTGCATTTTCCCGATAGATCAGAGGGAAAATATTTCCTGGTAGATTTATCGAAATATTTCATTGGTTAGAATGAGTGAAAAAAACATTATTCGCAAACTTTAGTCAGTTATACAAATAAGTTGTATTGAACCATAGTTAAAAGCGCTAAAAAGACGTACACAAGATAGAAGACAAACACGGGCGCTTCTATCTTGTGTACGTCTTTTTAGCGCTTTTAACTATGGTTCAATACAGCCAACACCAACTAGCCCAACAACAAGTTATTTTACATTATATACAAATAACCTTTCCGTATGCGCAAAAAAATATTTGCAAAATTTAGCGTACAAATAACACAAGTTGGGAATCCGCTGCGAAACCTTACCAATAACAATTGTCGTCGTAAAAAAAAAAACAAATTTTGATTAGAGGAACATACATATTCAGATCTCCTCACATAAACGACACTCGCATTGCGCTTCGGATTCAGTTCCGAAACTAGCACGCACACAAAGAAACGACGTGTGCGTTATTATTTCCACGGTAGAGGTGGGGAAGACGGCAGCGGAACCAACGCGAGTCGAGGATTGAGTCGAAAGTCAAATAATAAAGAAAATGCCAAAAGCGAGGCACGGGGAGTCGACGTCGCCTCCAGAAGTTAATCCCACTTGGACAGTCGACAGCTCTATTAGCGACACGAGCGCCCCCTCACTGCAATCCTCGCCATCCTCCTCCTCCCACAACCCCAGAAAACCGCCTACCCCCTCCAGCGGAAGGAAGCGAGGGGGCGCAACGAGCGTTCGGACAGCGAGCGCCACCCCACGGCCGGAAAACGTATTCAGATAGCGAGAAGAGCCCACCAAGCGTCCGCAGCGCCACCCCTCCACTTTACGACGAGCGCGCCCCCACCCACACTCTCTAACCCCACGCCATGCACGCGAGAAGGGGAGTTGCACATCAATTATGCTGATTTCAATTACCCCGGCATTAATCTGTTAATGTTGCGGAGCTTTTATAACCCTCTCACCCGTTGCTTTGAACACCCTCTCCCTTTTTTCCCCCACCGCTCCGCTTTACTTTTAGTATTGTTTGAATGAGTTTCGATCCCCAGTCTCGTAACGGTCGTAACTACATTGAGAGAGGAGGAGGGATAACGTGGGGAAAGAGGGAGCCACTAAAAAGCGCCTTCCTTTGCAGCGGGGTGACTCTCTGGGGAAGAGCCGTCCTCATCGTCATGAGCATCGCGCGCGCTGCGACGGTAGCGACCTTGCGCGGCTGCTTTTGGGGGAAAGAAACGGCACAACCTCTTTTAAGCCTAATTCTTCCCAGTCGTCACTACTGCTCACGTGGGCGCGCAAAACTGCGCACGAGCAAGTAATAGGGGAGCCTCAACTAATCCAACGTGCGCATATTGTACTTCGTTGGTATTATCATCTTGCGTTTTATGAAACTCGTTGAATCGGGGTTGACGACACAACGTAGAGAAAGAAAGTAAGTCCTGTTCAAACAATCAGCAACTAACGCATTAAAAAAAGTGAAATTGAGTTTTGGGAGCTGAGTAAAACTCGGAGGATGGTTGAAGCAATGTGAAGGCTGCGTTCCGCCCGGGGATTAATGTGGGATCAGCAAGGATTAACTCCCGGTCCCCAGGGTCAACGTAGTCTCGACTGCGCTCAGAAGAGAGAAGCAAGCTAGGCTTGATCCGCTTCACGATGACACGCGCGTAAAATCGGGTCTGGTTGTCAGAACTTTCTCGACTCACGGGAACGGTGGGGAGAGATTACGGGCAATGACAAAATTTATTACGAGGCTCATCTTACAGGCACCATTCACGACACTTGCGAGCGCACGAGATTCAAGAAAAAACGGGCAACGTGATGCCTCATGAACTGCGAACGTTGCAGGGTGTAAATTTTTCTTAGGCCCTAAAGGGGACCACGAAAGGAAACTTGGTAGGGAGAAACCAAACGACGTTTCGCTCTCTTCTTCTCACATATGGTATTACGTGATTAATGTCGTGCTGACTCTCAGAACTTCCGATTATGGGTTTCGTGCAGCAAAGGACTATTGGGGCTAAGGAATTTATCTTTTTGTTACATATATTTTTAGGCACTCTGCCCCATTGTAACGCTCTTCCTTGTATACTTTCGGTGTGCACAACTAAACAGGCCGTCCATCCCCAAAATTAATATATTTAAGATTTTGTTTGTTTAGGAGAGTGGCACGAGGAAGGTCCTCGACCACGAAACTGTCTTTCTCCTTTTTCCCGGAAAAAAGTATAATTAAATAACCCCACAATAGCACGGACACCTTCCGAAGTAAGAAACCTCAAAAACATTGATGAACGAACGCCAACCTATACAACTGCATGCCCCACGATAATGACCTCTCACCTTGACACTTGGGAGTTTCTTCCTATATACCCCTCCCTCGCACAGAGTAGCCAACCAGGACCATTGTTACCCCAGGTCAGTCTACTTTTTTTCCTTTTCTGGTTTCTTTCTTTACTATTTTTATTTAACTTTGTTTTAAATAAAAATTGAATGAACCTCATCAATAATTTTTTTTTTCGTACTAGTGGATGTAAAAAAAAACGCATAAATAAAAATACTGAGAACACTCAGGAGAGCTGGTAAACTTTCAACATCTTAAACACCCGAGACGCCCACTCTTTGTCACTAAATCTTAATTGTCCAAGATGTTAAAAAAATGTTTTTCGTTTTGCCTCGCACCCAGCCACGTTGTCCCCGTATCCGGTATTCGTTTCGAAAAAAATAAAAAGAGCAAGAGATTACAACCCCGAACAAGTAAAAAAGTACAGAAGGGTCATAACAAGAACGACTGACGGTTGCAATTAAAATGTTAACACTTTCTACTGCTGAGGCGAGAACAAAAGCGATGTTTTCACGCATACCGTAACTAGCAGAATTGAAGATGGCGGCGCCCACGTAGAAAAGGTGAGGAACCGTTTCACGGATACTCTAGAATGATATTATATCCTTACATTGCTGGAAAACCTCGGGACCCACGTGATTTGATAAACCTTGAGTGTTCTGGTCGGTGGGCTTACTTCGGCGGCTCAGCATCCCTTTGCACCGAAGAAGAGATGACTTGAGTTGACAACAGCTCCGGGGATTGTTGAGACTGCTGCGCCATCTGTGAGAAGAACGGGACAGCTTGTATCGATTGAAATTCCCTGCTTTCCCAACACATGTTTGGAGAACGCGTTCGTCGCCAAAAGTATCCAACATGCTTTATTACACTCCGTTTCACCTTCCGATGAACCGTCGCAATCTGCAAACCCTACTATTATTTTTTTCAAAATATCGTGCGCAAAACTACGAGGATTTAAACCTCAACGGTATAGACTGGTTGTCTAGCAACGTTACCAATAAAAACTTGCCTACTACCAAGAATAGGACATACTGCAGTCGGTGACGGGTTAGGAGTTCAGGGCGAGGGAGAGGAAGGCCGGGGAGGAGGAAGCAGGCGGAATGCTGGAAAGAGGAGAATGTTTCCTCCTTTACTCTGCAGCAATTCATCTGCTTCATCTGCTTCCTCCTCTCCAGCCTTCCCTTCCCTCGCCCTGAACTCTTACCTGTCACCGACTATGCAGGGCGCAAGTTCGTCTGCTTCCTTTGCAGGGGTTGTGGTGACGTCAGAAGACGCCGAGCTCTGATTGGCTCGGACTGAAGGATAGAGGGTAGACCTCAAAGCAAGCTGCCTTGAGGTCTACCCCCTATCCTTCAATCAGAGCCAATCAGAGCTCGGCGTTCTGAAACCACGACAACCTCTACGAAACAAGCAGACGAACTTGCGCTCCGTATAGGCTCGTTCGATTTACCTGCACTTTCTGCAGCCGTGTATATAGACCTTTTCTGTGTATTCTCGTGCCCAACCACCTAATAGGCTTATTCGGTATGGGCGACGAAAAAATACTAAAACGTTTCAACCTGTAACGAGTAAAAAAAATAAGGGGGAGGCAAAACGATAATGTGGGACGGGTACGCTTATATCCCATGTGTCTTCTACTGTCGTGGCGACGGCAAAACAGTGTTTTCGCCCATACTGGAAGTGACGACAATTCAAGATGGCGGCGCCCTTGAAGGAAGGGTCTATAGAAAAGTGTATACGCGGTGTCGTTCCGGTCGTATGCCAATACACATACCGGAAGTGAGCTGCCCTACACTTTTCTGCACCGGTGCGGGCGGTGCACAGGTGAATCCAACGAGCCTATACTGTGCACGACCTTATTTTCACCGGCTCAATGAATCAATGTTTCGCGAACTTTGGAAAGTGTGGGTTTGGAGAATATTTCGCGGGCACGAAATTTCGCGATTTGGAGTGATATTCTATATGTATTCGTTACCGTGGAGTGATAAATTCTCGAGCCTAATTTTTCGCACGATTTTTGAAGTCACAAAATTTACGTAAATTAGGTACCAGCGAAAATTAAGTCGTTTACTGTATTTATTTAGTTTATTCGGTTCAGTTATCTTTTTGTACCGTGCAGTCAACTGCAAACCAGTGTGGGGGACGTCCTCGGTATTTTGTTTCTTCGAACAGTTCTACTGAATGCCATGACGCTCTGGTACGTCTTGATGTGTTACACCCCCTTCCTGCGCTTTTGCGAAATCAGCGTGCTCGACAGAATTATAGGTACAATAGCAGTGCCTGCAATTACTTGGGCTTGTATAAGTTTCTCACATGTTACTCTTGGTCGCCAGTATTAGAGGACAAGAATGTAGACACTGCTCAGGCACGTTGCCAGGGGGGGGGGGGGAGCCGGTACCCCCCCCTCCCGAAATCTTCCATTTTGCTGGGACCTCCCTCTCCCCTCCCTACATACAGCATTTTGTCATGGGCGGGCCCCCCCCCCCCCCCGAAACAAAATCCTGGCTACGTGCCTGACACTGCTAGTACCTATTTCTTAACCCAGATAGTCAAAAATTAAATGGACATTTTAATACCAAAAAGTTAATTACTTTAAGAACATAAAACGCCCCTCTAGGTTTTCTACGGAACTTAGTATTGCATAGAAAAAGGGAAACATTACCAAAATAATGGTTTTGACTAATGGTACGCAGAAAAAAAATATTATTTTTAAATTTAAAAATAAATTTGATTTGTATTTATTTAAATTATTTTAAGCCAGATATGTTTGGTTTAGATTATATTTATTTTATTTAGATAGGATTTATTTTATTTCAATTACTGTAGCTAGAAAAATGTAATTCCTTATCATTAGATGTATTTTTAAGCAAGGCAAATTAATTGATAGATCCTTACAATCACAGATAGTGATCACAGGATAACAGTACAGAAGAAATAATTATACTGTCAATCAAAAGTACATTTTGATTGAGACATTTTTATTGATTAAAACCTGTCGTACCAGAACGGAAACGGCTTGATCTTCTAGATCAAAACACTTTATTTGCTTCCTAATTTTGCATTCTGATTTGCTTGCAATAGGTCATTACTTTTCTATTTCATCATATTTTTCATTCGCGTTTCGAGTTGCTTGGACTGGACATTGCATAACTCAGAAACGAAGTAAAAGGTTGAAAAAAAAGTCCACGATTCGATTTGCTCAAAGAACACTTCTCTTTTGCTCCTGTTCACCTTATATAAGTCTCCTGTGCTCGATGATTCTTTGATATTAAAAAAATATATCAGAAATGCACATAAAAGCATTACATGGTAGCCAAACGGTAAATAAAAATCTATTTTCAGGATTCTTGATTATTTTTTAATTTTTTTTTGCGGAAAAGATTTGATTTAAATTGTCATTGCAAAATTCGTTTGGTGTTCAAATAACGATTTAAATCATAATTTGAGGCACGACTTAAATCATCTTGACTTCTATCCTCCACCCTATGCAGTGATGCCTCGTTAATATAACCACCTTCGCACCCCCCCCCCCCCAAAAAAAAAAAAAAAGCTAAAAAGTTTAGTTTTTAAAGTTAAAGAGGCAAAAGGGATGTGTTTACCCAGTTCGTCGCCGAAGATGTCGTCGTGTGGTATCTATACGTTACAGAGTTTAGTAGATCGTTCCGATACCTCCGATACCCTCGGTAACGATACTCGATAGCGACGCGATGCACGCGCAAGGGTGGCGGCGGAGTAGCGGATATCATTATCGGAGTCATCGGAACGACCTACTAACACTCTCTATTAACGGGGGTCCGTCACTATGCTAAATCCAACATCTACCAAACACTTGTAAAGAAAAAAAATATATATGTATACATAAACACAAGAAAACAAAGGGAAAAGTTGAAAATTATTGGTTCCGAAATTCTGATGAGTTTTAAATATATATCAGACAGCATAGAAACGGTAAGAAAAGAAAACAATATTTGTGTGCGGAGTGACTTTGGATATATCAAGCGCCCCTGGAGAGGTCGCGAAAATTTGTTTTTAATCCATTTCCGCGAATGATTTTTCTAATTTATTCACGGGTGGTGGCAAATTCAAAAAAAAAATGTAGGTTCCCGAGACTTTTTCATTATCACTCGTATATTATACGCACAAGGGAGGAGATTCCAGAATCAATAACAAAACACAACTGCAAGTTGTCCGAGTGAAATGTGATGCAAATAAATTATATGCACACTTTTCATTCATTATAAACGCTTAAAGGAAAATAAAATTTACTTTTTTGTGTGTGTGTTTAGAGTAAAGAAACGATATTCAGATCGTTTCACGCGAATTCAAGCAAGAGAGACAAAACGAAAGTCTTATCGGCACCGACATCACAATCTCCACCCTCGCCGAGCTTTGGCTTCTGCAACGTGCCGTGATCGTTCAAGCGACAGCTCTTGCCCCAAATCTTGCCTCTTCCGACAATATTTGCTGCTAGGATACCTTCTAGATAACTTCCCCAATCTTCCGCAATAATAAGTGCTTCGCTGCAGCGCTGGTCATGGGCGGCGATGTGGCGGACGCTGCCATCTTTAGCTCTATTGGGGCGCACCCCCATCAACTGAGGTGCCCAGCTCAGTTGAACTCAACGATCGTCAGCAGCTCAATGACAGTTGGCGCCGCCATGTAACTCCGGCCGATCGCGATTGAGTCAACTGTCGTTAGCTTAATAACAGAGCGCTAATGTAACTAGGGTACCAGACCACCTAAGAGCCTAAATACACACTATCTAATTTACATAAGTTCTGGTGTGTTCATTGGACAAGTGATTCTTTTCAGTAGGGAGTTACGTTTTGTTATCTTGACAAAGGATGCCTCTCGTGTGCTCCTATAAGATTCCTTGCCTCTGCAGTCTGAAACTTGTATAGTTACTTCCGGATTGCTCTTCTTTTTACGTTTTTTTTGGGGGGGTTAAAAACAGACTTTCTTCGGGTACTCAAGAAACAAGTGCACGCGTGAAAAGCGCCACGTTCTCAAAAGAACGGGCACCAATTTAACCAAATTGAAAGCCCGAACTAAAGAAAACAAAGATCCCCCTTTGAGAATAGAATGAAGACGCGAAACAGATAAAAGGACTGAACGATTTCAGAATACGAGTAGTGCTCGCGCGCACTTTGGGCAAGGAGTGAATTCGGAAGTGATAATGATGTCAGCCTAACTTTGCTTCCGTCTTGTGAAAAGAAGAAAAAACGCGTTTTAAGGGTTGGGCAGAATTAAATCAACTTAATTCGGTTGCCACCTCCAAGCTGCTTCTCTATGAGGAAATCAGTCGATTACGTCTCTCTTCATTTTCGAGGAAGCTTGCACCGCCCTCTTGCGTATTTCTGGTCGTCACCGTATACGTAGCTTCCAAGATAAGTGCGCCGGGAGCTCTATAATGGTTTTTCGTTTTAAAGAGAAGCTGAAGCTGAATTCCGAGTTCGCTCTTGATGATGAGTGTATGTTGATGGTGTCCTCCTGGTCCTTTGTAAAAATATTTATATATGGATGTGTCCAATAAACACATTAGAACATATAAGGTCATAAAAGGCCTTGTACACGCCTTATATATTTATTTTTATAATTTCTTATATGTTTATTGGAGACATTCATATAGTACATTAAGATGGCAATTTGGGCCAGTTGGTTAATGATCGAAAACAGGTGCCGAAAACAGGTGCCTTGTGTTTTTTCGGCGCCTGTCTTCGATATAGTACATTTTTCTCTTTTCAATAGCGTAATTAAACGTTGAGCGTTCTGAAGCAGGATTCACAGCTCTGGACACTGATCAAGCCAGCGTGTTTTTTTCTTTTACAGACGCAATCGCATTCGTCGTTCGCGAGTAATATAATAAGTAGCCCGGGTCACTCTTCGTGACATCACGGCGAGGCAGATTCCAATCGTGACGTCACCGACAGAGGGCGCAACTTACACACCTCGGCGCTAATAGCCAGCACTAGAGTTACAAAATAGGGTATACGTTCCAAAGTAACGGCACTGCAGCCGTTTGGTGCTTGAAATCATGGGTGCCAATTATCTGAAGCTTTTTTTCTTTTTTTTAGTCGCAAAAAAGTGGTTTTTTTTTCTTTCAGAAATGTTAAAATTGTCCGGGACAGAGTGAAACGATATCGCATCCGAGCTTCCTGCATCCGCATTTAAACCTCAGGAAGTCACATTCTCTAATCACAACGATAACCAATGGCGGCTGCTTTGCGCTAAGAACCAAAATGGTGGCACTTTCACAAGAAAATCGGGGAACATAAAGTGTCAATACTGTTGCGCGCAGCTTATTAAGTGGTTCTAGCTGCAGTATACTAAGACGGTTGCAGGGTGAACGGAGAGGCAGCTGTCGTCGACAGACCCGACGGACCGTCTTCACCGAGGAGAAATCTCAGGTATAAAACGCCCGGCAGCGGCCGAGTCCCCTCTCCACCCCCTCCACGTTAGGCCTAACGCCACCGCCAATTCGTGGTCAAACTCAATTAGCTCCCCCGTATTTGCTCGCACACGGCAGCGTACGTGCAGCTGTTTCGCTTTTTTTTTCTTCTTTTCTTCATGCTAATGAACGCAGTCAACCTAAAAATACTCGCCCTCTCTCTCTCTCTCTCTCTCTCTCTCCTTCATCTCTTACTCTTTCTGTCTCCCTGTTCTAATCATTTGTACACCTTTTAAATCAAGGAGACTAAATCAAAGGCGGCGGCGCGTTCATAGCAAACGGACAAGGAATATGCGTTACAGAACAACGACACACTGACTTCCGTGACGTCACAGGGCATGACTGACCAATCAGGATACGTGTGACGCCATCTTACCAGGCCTACGCGTTTGCGGAAATACTGTGGCGTTGAAAGGAGAATGTACAAGACGAGAATTAATGTGATCAAAACGTGACGTAACAATCGAAAGCTAAAGTGCAGTTATCGTTAAGCGTACTTAAAATGAATTCGCATCATCTCTTTTTTTTTCTCTGCCTTGCTTTTACCTGTTTTACTTAGCTTCTCATCGTAGAAAAGCTGCGAAGTAAATGACTAATTATGTTTAATTCGCAACGAATTAAACATAATTAGTCATTTACTTCGCAGCTTTATTAAATTTATTAAATTCGAGTTACAATGAAAGTTCACCATCTGTAACTGGGTGTTTTTACGTCAGCTCGTGCGATTATAGCCCGGGTCAATTCTTTTATATTGATGCAAAAAAAATATGTGTTAAAGCATTGTTTTTGGACGAGCATTCAGTATGTTCTGAAAGCCGTAGCTAATTTTCCTCCGGATATAAAAAATTTCGAAGCTCGATGCGTGGACCGGCTTTTAAGGTTTCGCTACGCTACTTTGCACGGCCGTCGTTTTCACACCGAAGCATGCACATAGTAATGCATTTTCTTACTTATTTTATGGTTTACGCCTATGCACAAAATATTCACGGAACATGTCGAATAAACACATTTTAGAGCATATTCACACATTGTTTACACACTAGCTATTTCATATACAAAACGACGCAAAATATATAAAAATTAATATATTTAAAATGAATTTTACGAATATACAATAAAAATATGCTCAGCCATTATTGTAATTTTGTTATTATTGCAGAAACGCAGCTATTTTCTCTAGATGTGGCAAAACGTCACGTCAATTTTTAAAAACAAAGACCCACTTTTTAATTTTCTTAAGCTCTCAACCGTTTATAAGCGACTTGAAATAACTCGTGTTGGCAAAACATTAAATAACGTATGACCTTTTGAAGAGAGAAACGACAACAAACCTTTACTCAAATTGAGCCTGCTTGCCTTCGTTACAGGGGCTTTTCCGCACGGCGACGGCTCCAAAGATATATTCTCTAGAGCCGTCAAAGGCTGTATAGACGTGCTGCTTTATCGTAGGGTGTAAAATGTTTTTGCGTCCCTAGTTTAGCTTTATATATTTGTTCCCTTGCGTTCCCTCCTAACCCCCCTTCCCCCCACCTTTTTTTTTTTTCAGAACACGTCCAAATATAGTGTATTTTACGGTGCGCCGTAAAAGGCTGCGCACGCCTTATATCTCTGCAATGTGGGTTGATTTAATAGTTTTCAATTATGCCCACCATGTTTATAATTGAAATGGTACCTTCATATGTATTAATTATAAAGTTAATTATTAAATCCGAATCGCCCATTTTCGCACAACATTATACATGATAAAGTTGGTTTACGTTTCGGCGATTATATACAGTACAACCTAAGTCGTGATACGAGGCAAAAGCGCGACAAACTGCTCCTGGAGTTTCGCCCCTTTTTCCCCTCGCTCTGTTTGTGAGGGAAATGTGCTGCTCCACAGCGTGGCAGAAATTACTCTTGTCGCTCCATTTATTTGCTAGTGCAATCGATGACCTTTTATATGTCAAAGACTAAGCCACTTGTTTTTTCTTTGTTTGTTTTTTTCGTGCCTGTATGTGTTCATTTGGTCTGCGATTGTTTTGATATTTTTGAAAAAAATCGTAAGGGTGCAGGCGAGCTGGTGAATATTAACCATGTTGAATTAACCTGAGACTGGGGTAGTTTCTAAATTCTGTCCCTTCTATACGTTTTGATGTTTCTTCTCTACCCCAGTCTCAGGTTAATTCAACATGGTTGATATCTTTGCTCACACCTTGCCTTAGCCTTTAAATGTTGGCCGGCAGTTATATCAAATAAAATTTTAAAACAATTATAAATTAGCTTAGTTATATCAAACACCTATTTGTTCATAAATTATCCCTTAGGCAGGAACCAATATTACACCAATCCTTTTTCTGTGCAATGTGTACTTTTCCTAGGAACGACTAGGCCCGCGTTTTGTAAAACGCAGCTGAATGCTCCTCCCAATGACATGACTTTCACATAGTATGTATTTTACAGAAATATACAAAATATGACCCGCACCCTCACTGTATCAGCTTACATATGGAAACACCCAACATCAAAACTTTTCTGGTTATCATGGTTATATATCTGTATTCCATTAGGTATACTCATGGATACTTAAAAAGGTGAGCTGGTTTGTTGTCACTACAGTGTTGAACACCAAGATACGGACTCTCCAGATAGTAATTCCTCGCCTTGTTTTCGCAGTGATAGACCTTCCTCGTGTGTGGCTTTGTTTAGCTTCACGGTAATGTGCTGTGCATACGGTTGTCAACTGCCGGCAGTAGGGAGGGGCGTCCGTCGACGGTCCTTCGTGAGGTGGCCCGTAAGTGGGGATGGCAAGAAATATACATATGTAAATCTTTTATTGTAGCTTTTAATTGTTCTTAATTATATGTGTAGATGTCGTAAACCTTTCATTAAAAAAAGTAGAAATAAGTATTACTGCCTGCATTTTTCAGTGCGAAATTGATCGGCTGTGCAAACTACCATAGGGAAGCCTTGGCAACCTCCTCGACCTTCGAAATTTTATATCTCCAGAAGAGCAAACTGCGACTTTCGCATATAGCTGAATGTTCATCCCAAGAACATCGTTTTAACGTATATTTTTACATAAACATTCAAAATATGACCCGGATCATCATGGCACGATATGACGTGGAAACACTCAACTGTAACCTTGTTTCATTTTTTTGAGTAACCTGAAACAAAGTAAAATTACATAACATCAGATCTACATGTCATAACTGCCTCCAACTTTGCAGCGCTGATTCGAGATGAATGTCGGGCAATACTTTTTATCCGCTTTGGAAACTGAACATCTCGAAGAACACGTAAAAGTTCCGAGATTTTTTAACAAGCTATTCAAACACAAATAAGTTACCTTTTCGGGAGAAACTGTAAGTGTAGACACATTTCAACGATGTAGCTG
>JAZHYW010062288.1:0-19934 GCA_037355805.1 Ixodes ricinus | reverse complement strand
TACTGTACGCTAACTTAACTGCCATGCTAACGCTCCCCCCTTTTCCAGAAAAGCACAAAAGCATTTATAAAAAAAAAAACACACACACATACAATGATAATTGAATATAATGATAATGAACAAAAACACACAAATAATAATAATAATAATAATCTTTATTCATCGTTTGAAGTGGAAACAAAATACAAAAATAAATAATATAAATAAAATAATAATAATAATTTAATAATAATTAATAATAATAATAATAATTTAATAATAATAATAATATATAATTTGTATTCAGGAACATTTATAAATTCATACAGGAGTGTGGGGGCAATCAAAGCCAACAGTGGCTTGTGTGACGCCGCCCTAAAAAAAAAAAGAAAGAAACACAGGTGGAATGTCCAAGAACACAGTCAGTAAAAATTAGCGCAAATAAAGCAGAGGACGGTAAAGAAAGCGATGATAAAGAAGTTAGGAGTGCGCAAGACAAGATGACTAATATATACACAAATCCATATGTACTAAATATAGGCATAATTGTGAAACGATCAAGAACAAAGTCAGTACAACAATTAGCAAAACTAAAGCAATCTGGACGGGAAAAAACGTGAATAAAGCAGTTAGGAGTGCACAAAGCAACATGAATAATATGTACACAAATACCTATGCAATAAATATAAACATAGTTATGTAATCTTTCCTCCAGAAAGATAAAGTTTCATACTTTTCTTCAGCTGGCTCAATGAATTAGCCTGCAGAATTTCAGAGTGCAAAGTTTTAAATATCTCGGGCACATAATATTCGCGCGTATTCCTACCGTATCGGGTACGGACAAAAGGGATTTTAAATGTTCCTTGAAAACAAAGGGCATGAGTAAGTACGTTTTCTCTTTTGAAATCATCAGACCAGAAGTAGCGTTGGACAACAGTTCGAATTAACAGATTTCTGAGACATGGGAATTGCAGAAAGTTAAACAGGTCACTGTCATCAGGTATTTGCAAGCCATAAGATACACTTTTCAAAATATGTTTTAAAATGCTATCTATTTTACCATGCCATTGGGCAGAACAGTTTCCAAACACTGTAATTCCATACCTTAGCACGCTATATGCAAGCGCGTGGGCGATTATTTTACGTACTGAAAAAGGCATAAGCGATTTGGTATTATATAAAAGGCAACTTACACTCCTTAGCTTTGCACAAATAGACATAAACTGAGCATTCCAAGTTAGGCCGCAGTCAAATAAAATTCCAAGGTACTTGACAGATTCAACATATTCCAATGAAACACACTTGCATGGTACACAATTTGAGTGATGTAAAACAAAACGGAAATCCAGACGCACGTCTTTAAGGGGATTATGGAAACAGGTAAGTTTAGTCTTATTTACGTTAATGTCCATAAGGTTTCGCTGAAACCAGTCCATGACTGTAGTCGCAGCAGACTGTAGTGAGCGGGCGGCATTTTCAAAATTAAGATGTCGAGTAATAATTACGGTATCGTCCGCATATTCATAAAGCGTGACCATCTTCCATTTCTTTTTGGTTGCCCATGCCGCACATGCGCGCGTCGCAGCGTAGCAAGAAGGGTAGCACTCGAAAAAGCTGAGTAAATCTCGGGAACACTTGCAAATGATCGACGCTTTCGCTTCCTCCCTGTCTGTTAGTAAGTTGCAAGCATGGGCGTACCAACCGGGGCTGCAAGGGGGCGCTTGCCCCCCCATCTCTCAGAGTGTGGGGGGGGGAAGGCATGTGTTTTGCCCCCCCGCCCCTGGGGGGGGGGGGGAATAGGGGTTTGCCCCCCACTCAAAAACAAGTTGGTACGCCACTGGTTGCAAGGCATCATGAACCTACGGTTATGGGCCTGCGGCCATCTGTGATGACCTAACTCTACAGAGTTAAATTAAGAACAGTAATACCAATATTACAATAATAATGCAAAACGCGGCCGATAAACCACGTCGCGCCAATCGAGCATTGGGAGACCCTCTCAGATCTAGGCACACCGTGATAACAAAGAAATGGGGGTGCCATCTTTCGACGGAGCGAACAAATGCGAGCGTTGTTCGTTTTGTTGCCGTCAGCTGCCGCCACTATCTGTTAAAGGGCGACGAAGTCCCTAACCGCCGGCTCACCTGGTTCATCCCATTTCATGTAAATAAACAACTTTTCCTTTCGTACTGTCCATTATTGGATCAGAAGCACCGAATTATAAACTACTTATCTTCTTATTCCACCAATTTTGGCAACCGTCCTCCTCTTGGTTCGAAGATTCCTCGATAGGAAAGTTGTACAAAGAGCGCCATTAGAAAGGGGAGGGGAAAATAAACGGTTTCAAGTAATTTCAGTAGTTCCGAAAGTAATAAGATGACTCCTTAATAAATTAACGACTGAACAGCGTTGCTAAATGCTCTTTAAATCCATCTGATGTAAGTGCTCTTTCGGTTGTAAAATGTTTTGTATAACTTCTACTTCGTTTTATTCTACATTATTGAGTTTATTTGTTGTTTTATTGTATTAAACTGACCCCCTCCCCTTTCATGTAAGGCCCTAACTGGGCCTTTAAGCTGGAAATGAATGAATGAATGAATGAATGAATGAATGAATGATCACAAATTGCTCCATAAAGTGATCGATTATAAGCAATTGGATTGCTTGTAATGAGTACTGTACAAGTCTGGTTCTGAGCGCCGATGGCAGTTATTTCGGTAAAAACAAAAATTCTAGCAAAAAGACAAATTTTCTTACTCTTTTTGCTACCATATGTTTGCCAAACAGGTAACGCGCACTGCTTTTAAAATCGCCGGAATAGCCTTAGAAACCACGACATTTATGCAGTGTTGTACCAAATACTCAACAAAAGTATTTAATACCAATTTTGAAAATGTATTTAGAGTAGTCTTTAAGTTACTTTTACTACAAACTATCTTGAGTAGAGTAAACGTAATTTGAAAAAAAAAAATTGAATTACATATGAAGATATTTGGCAAGAAGGTTGCAAGCATGGTAATATAAGAATAAAACAGTCAAAAGTCTATACTTGTGGTGGCTTCGCTGAAAATCACATTCTGCTGTGATCTTTACGACTTTCAAGAAGCTGCTGCAATCGAAGTTTACATGGAGATAATTCGGGAGATGCAACATAATGGGTACCGAAATATTTTAGGAACATGGAGGACTCACGTATTGCAGGCATGGCAACTGGCGTGCTTTGGTTTGGCGGCACGGCCCCCACAATGCTCATGACGCATAGCGCAATAAGATCGTAATATGCCTTGACGCTATTGATAGGGTGGACTGGACACATAGTCCGGCATTGCATATCCCTAACAGCCGAATTAGATGTTGATTAGGCAGCCAGACCTGATGATCAGTACGCGAGTGAACGACAAACGTGCACGCTCGGGGAAAACATCGGCTAAAGGACAGCAGTCTCTGTCGCTGATAAACAACCAAGAGCGAGTATTTTGTCTCCCCAGTCAAGGGCGAGGACGAGCGCCTGTACATTCAAACTGCAAAAAAAGTTTTAGGGGGTTCAAGAGGGAAACACAAGTAACTCGAGAGAGAGTGTCCACGCAACCGCTTTCGATCCCTGGCTCCACCTGGCGGAAAACTGGGTTGGAGGATTCTGAAAATGAAACATTGTGCGCATTCGGAAGGAGATAAAAGAAACGCTTTTGAACGAGCTTGGGAGTCAAAGTTAAGCCACCGCAAAGGGTTTTTGCAGAAGCCCAATCTAGGTCAGTGCAGCTCAATAAAACCAGCGAGGCAGGTGTTCGTGCTCACTTGAAAACGTGCTCGCGCATTTTCATACCAGAATTTTTTGAGCTGGCGATTTCGGAAAATGGTCCATTGTGACCGTATACCGAACGTTGACATCACAATCTTCCCCTGACGGAACCACTCTGGCTTCAGACAAAAGGTGCAAAATCCCGATGGCGTCACCAGCACTTTGCTGGCTCGAAACACAACGTGCCATTTCAAAAAAAATTGCGGTGGCTTAGCTCGGCTATGCCAGGATATACGTGGCGTGAGCTTATGCGCACACAATGAGAGGCGCTATCAAGCGGCTCCGGTGCAAGCGTCAGACTTTTCTACCGCGCAACGGAGGCGCACAGCTGGGCACGCGGTGGCGCCATTGCGTCTGCCGCGGCTATGACGTCACTCCTCTGGAATGCGCAGACCGGCGAGGCGGGCGGCCGGTGAGCGCGCGGCGGCGGCGGCTTTGGCGCGCCAGCTGTGCGCCGTGTGACGTCACTGTTCCTCGCGCATGCGCAGCATGGAACACGGCTCATTATGAGAGCCACGCGAAACTGCTCGACCTCGGCCAGTGTAGCTCCCGCTACAAAACAAATTGAAAAAAATAAAAGCGGACAGGAAGACAGATAAATCAGTCAGTCAGAAAACGTTTAATGCCATAAAAGAAAAGAAAAGAAAAGAAAAGGAAGAAGAAGGAAGAAAGAGGGAAGGGAGCGCGCCGGTGATATCAAGATCTGGACGCTGGCACTAAGGAAAGGTTACTAAATCTAAATGAATATGTCCAGCTTGGCCTCAAAGATAAAATCCAGGAGACCTTTCAAGACTCTTCGTCTGTCACTCTCGGAGCCTGGTGGATGTGTCCACCCCTCCATAGATGCGATGTCTGTTGGTCGATGTTTTGCCCTTATGTCTTTGTATTCTGGACACTCCCACACCAAGTGAAAAATGTCTGCCTTGACGCCCATGTTGCACTTGGAGCAAGTCCCGGATCTTTTTCCTTGGCTCCAAGATGCGATGCGCGCTGGTGTTAGTGCGGTGTCCGTCCTCACTCGAGTCAGGAGAACTCTCGCCCGTCTTCCGAAACCCGTGCAAGGGAGCGGGTCTGGGTTTTCGGGGAGCTTCTCTTCGAGTTTTGCTAGATATTCTTCTCTGATCTTGGCCCGAACCTCGCCTGGATCATATTCTTGTGGTTCCCAGTAGGCCTGTGCCCGATCGCGAGCGTGGCCGTACCCGTGGTCATGTTGTGATGCAGGTATGTCGTCCGAACCGCGGGGAGAAATAAGCGACGCGCGGGCCAGGCGATGTACCTGTTCGTTGCCGGGTATGCCCGCGTGACCGGGAACCCATGCAATTCTCGTGGTGGTGCCTCTTGAGACTAGTTGAGAAGCAAGTTTCTTTATCGAGCGGACTATCCGGCTTGGACTGTTTCTTATTCTACATTCCTTCACCGCCTCTTGCGAATCTGTAAATATCCGGAGATTCGTTGTTGGCGGGTCAGGGAGTGAGAGGACCGTCTCGAGGGCGAGGCAGATTGCTGTAAGTTCTCCTCCTTTGGTCGAGGCGCCCTTCGGGGAGCTGCTTGGTAGCGCTGATTTGTAGGGCAGGGATGGCTACAGCTGCCGTCTTCAGGGTGACGGGGCCGTCTGGCCGATGCGTGATATCCGTGTAGGCAGCCATGATGGCAACAGGGTCCCACGCTTCTACCATCTTCGTGAGACGAGATAAAGAGCATCGTACTTAATGTTGTCCATTTGGTCTTTTGTTGGCATTCGGAGACTGCGATTTGCTCGTGCATGATTCCTGTCCTGTGTTTGGTCGCTTGCCTCCATGACAAGTCTGAAATCGGTTCAGCTTTGCTTTGGACTCTGACGATCCCTAGTTCCGTAGATTGTTCCGGCGACAAATATTTTCGAAGGTAGAAAAATGTATTTGAGTCCAAGTGCAAGATAATGAGAGATGTAATTAAGTAGAAAATACTCTAGACGAAATGTATTTGCAAGATACCGAAATACTATCAAAAGGATTTGAAATATGGTGTCTTGCATAGGCGTAGACTTCGGGGGGCAACGGGGCTCGTGCCCCCCTGAGCCCGGGCCATGATCCTTACCGGGAGGCCGTTTACGGCCATGTAACGAGCTTAGTAGTGGCATACAAACAAAATAACGCCCACGTTGCCTTGATTGACAAAATACATGGGAAATGGAATCCCAGCGTGCTTTCGTTAGCTTCAATCTCCAGTTCTGGCGAGAAGATAACGCGCAGCAACCCCCCCCCCCCCCCCGGAGAACTCTCAGCCCGCTCCCTCCGGGAAAATGGAAAGTCTACGCCGCTGGTGTCTTGAGTAGAATATTTTAGGATAGGCACAAGTCTGTATTTATGTTGCCATTCGGAAACTTTAGGAAGCTTCTGCTCTACATGGACAGACGTTCGCCATTATGGCGTTCCTTGTTCACCGGCAAGATACGCGAATACCTCGAGCGGCAAGGAAGATTGGCCGGACGACAGATGTCACGAGATTGTTGCCAGTGAACGTATCCTGGGAGATCTTGGCTAGCCCTCTCTTGAAGCGCGGGAGGCCAGTGTAGTAAGCTGGAATATATTCCAGCTTACTACCACTGGTCTGCTTACTCTCCGTACGTATGTCTGTCACTCGCACTCGGGCGTTAATATATTAGCGCCCGAGTGCGACATACGATACGGAGAGTGTTGGGCAAAAGGAGATTCGTGTAGTACGTCCGTCTATATCAAGACGTACACACGACATGGATGTCCATCGTCTTGGAATAAAATGTGGTTCTCTCGACGAGCCTTCAGCAAGAAATGTGGGTCACCAAAGTCTGAGACAAGATAAAGACGTGTCGACATTCTATGACGTAAGTAGTAGAAGGATATAGACTATAAGAGTATTTCCGAGCGATATTCTGGAGTAAAATATCGTACATCTCAAGTCAACCAATAAACTGAGTGCAATTAATTGTTATGATTGATTTTTGTTTTACAGAGGTGTCTTCAGGTGGTGGATTTATTATACTAAAATTTTATGAGTGATGCGGAGTGCAAGTTCGTCTGCTTCTTGCACAGGAGTTGCGGTGACGTCAGAGCGACGCCGATCTCTGATTGGCTCTGATTGAAAGGATAGGGGGTAGACCCTCAATGCTAAATGCCTTGAGGCCTACCCACTATCTTTTTTTTCGGTCAACCAATAAGAGTTCGGCGTTCTGACATCATCGCATCCCTTGTGCAAAAAGCAGACGAACTTGCACTCCGCACAGGTTTCTGGGGAAAGAAAACGTTAAGCCTAAAAATAACCAGTTTTTTTCCTATGCACAGAAAGGAAAACGGCAAAACAGCCTGATTAACGCTTCTGCTCACCACGGATGGCACAATAAAAAGCAAAAACCCGAAAGCCTCTTTGAGACGAATACCCGAATGCAGATTCAGCTGATCCGAGCGTCCGTGGTACGGCCCCATGTTTGAGTATAACAGGCGTCAACCTGACGGTTTTTGCTGTTTTCCTCAAATGCGCATAAAAAAAAAACGAGCAAAAAAAAAAACGAAAAAAAAAAACGGTTTTTAGGTTTAACATTTTTTTCCTGAAACCTACACTGATAAAATTTGCGAATGATCAATGCACCACCTAAATAAATTTTATGAAAAGTTTCAATGCACTCCATTCATCGGATTATTTATACGAATATTTTTACGCCCGAATTAATTTAGGAAGCAGAGATTTACATCTGATTTGAATTAAATAAATCCAGTTTCTTTTTAAATGCTTTTATAACATATATGCTTTTTTTTCTTTTTCTTTTCACTAACTGGTTGTGAGGTCGGTTGTCATATTATTGCCGCGTGCATGGCCGAGAAGGAAAGCTTCTCCGTACTTCTAGAAGATTCGTGTTTACACTTCCCACGAGTGGAATAGATAAGTAGGCCAACATGACTTTGCCGAGTCAGTCTTTCGAGAGTTCGACGCTCGAACATTCTAGGCCGAATATTCGAGATACCGACTGTAGTAGATAAGAAGCCCGGCGTGGCTTTGCAGACTCACTCTGACGCTCGTGTCAGTTAGCTGTCACGCCGACGCCCCGACGCTTGCTGCCGCCGCCTTCGATGCTCGACGCTGCTTTCTCGACGCTCGTTCTTTCTTTTGTGTCTAGAACTAGTTCGCCGATTAAACCTTGATTTTCAGTTTTACGCCTGTCGATCCTTTTCCGTCCGCAACAATATCCAGTGATACTGATCTACATCTTCAACAAAAATCAGCAAACAGACCACTGAAGAGTAGACCCGACTGATCTTTCTATAGATTATATTAGATTGTCATAGGCACTGTATGCCGAATGTAGCAAGTCTTTGTAAGACTACCCTGAGAGGTTAGAAAACAAATCAACCGTCTAGAGAACTGGCGAGAAGCTGCATAGAGTATGGATCGAAAAGTGAAGGTACCTCAAATGGAATTTATACGTGATACGTAATTTCTCAATAAAAAAGCCAGTCATACACATATTATAGTGCAGAAATACGTATAAGAACACTTACAGTTCGCGCTTTCGGCTTTCTTGTTAACAATGGTGAAACCATTAAAACACAGTATTTGCCAGACCTTCAAACAATGTTGTCATCTGTTTCCTATTGTCTAAGCTACTTTATTACATTTTCGTATTGTTTCATGATGTTTCTGGACCGACTCTGCTGCTACATTCTGAACTTCCGTCATTATCAGAAAAAAAAAATGTAAGCCCAGATCCATGCAGCGTTTCTGTTGGTGGTGCAGCTTTGTGCGATAAAAAGACAATCATCATCATCATCATTTATTTTCCTTGAGGGCCCGTGGGGCATTATACAAGGGGGTGGCAATAGAACAAAAACAAATAGAACAGTAAACACAATTATAACACTGTAAGCTAGCTAGGTAGGTTAGATAAAGAGAGGGTAATGGCTTCAACAAATTTAGTAGTATCATTAATAGAAACGATGTTATGAGGTAGTGAATTCCAATCCTCGATGGCCAATGGTAGTGTGGAAGTCTGGTGAGAAACAGTTGATGATCGAATTGGACGTAATTTACATAGGTGATCTAGACGCGGGAAAATACGATGGGGAGGTGATAGCAGTGATTCTTTGAGGTGGCTATTGTGATAAAAAATTCGATGGAGGAGAGAAAGGCGTGATACTCGGCGGCGAAGGGAAAGTGAATGAAGGTTAGCTGATTGGCGTAATCCTGATATGCTGGTATATGGTGAGTAGTTGTTATAAATAAAACGAAGGGCTCTGTTTTGGACGGATTCTAGATTATTTGCAAGGTAGGACTGCCATGGGGACCATATAGATGAGGCGTATTCTAACTTCGATCTTATAAGAGTAGTATACGCTAGTCGTTTTACGGAGGGTGTAGCAAGTTTGAGGTTACGGCGCAAATATCCGAGAGAACGGTTAGTATCAGAAATAACAGAAGTTATGTGAGTAGTCCATGATAGGTCAGAGGTGAGATGAACACCCAAGTATTTATAAGATGAGCATGCTATTACTTGAGTGTTAGAGAGGTAATACGAAAATGGTGTGGCACGCGAACTGCGGGAAAATGATAGGGATCTACATTTATTGAAGTTTAACGTCATCTGCCATTTTCACACCAATGGATTACAGACTATAGGTCTTCCTGGAGAGCATGATGATCATGGTATGAAAGAATGGGTCGGTAAATGACACAATCGTCAGCGAACAGGCGCACAGAAGGAAGCGAATAAACGACTTTCTGCACCTATTTTATTTTTGATGTCGAAACACCAAAATGATACCGTCATCAATTTTGTTTGCCTGTAAAATAACGAATAAGTTTGATAATATTAATTTTAACATTCAAAATGTAAAAAAAAAAAAAGCAACAATATTATAAGTTTATTGGTTAGGTGGAATCGATGCTTCGATGTTCACAACGCCTCTCACATCCGTGTCCTGGTCCCTCAAGGTCAACGTGTAGTGTTGACATTCTCGCTTTCCCGGCATGTTTTCTTTTGAGCTTTACATTTCATTACCGGGTCACATGTTTCTACGATGGTCTCTTCCCAGAAAGAAACCCTCGAAGCGAGACAGGTGCCGACGGTTTTATGTGGCTCTTTTTTTTCCTTTTCCTCTTTTATTTTTTTCCATCCGGGCATTGCGGCGCCTGGATGCCTGTACGTACAGTACACCCCCGTCCATGGATGTTGGCCCACGGCAAACGTGGCAGCCGCTCTGGCTTCCTCTTGGAAGATCTAGCAGTATTATGACCGCAGTTTGTGAAGGCCTCTGCATGCTCTTTTTCAAGTTTCTTCCGTGGAACGGACACCCCTGTTTGCTAGAGCGATGGAGATTTATTTTAATTGCATTTTTATTATTTAGAAGCGCGAGCATCTTAGGACTTAAGTCGGGTGTAGGCGTTTGCAAGTACGGCATCTCGGTGCCGCCATTTTGCCGCTGAAGTGTATAGGTCTGCTGATACACTCTGATAGTTAAGCATGGATATATGGATGGATGCTAACAGCTTGTGCCCTTTGGAATGGGCGGTAGCTTGCGCCACTTAGCTTGGCGTACTCCACAGTCGCCAGACTGGCGCCCGAACAAAGCATTTTCCGTCCACAGTGGCCAGACTATGCTTTTGAAGTGTGGATGCTTGTAAACGACTATACAACTCGTCTCGTCAGTGTGCTGTCCGGTGCAACTCGGTCAGTACTTTAACAAGGCAGGTGATGTAAAAGAGGGTGCACGTGTGTGTGCGTATTTGTTTTGTTTTTTAATGCGGAAACGAAAATAAAACCCGCCTGATACGAGGCACACTTCTGGTTCTTGAGAAATTCGTGAGTAGACCGGGCTTGGATCGAGCAGCCAAGTGCAGCGCATTTTGTTCAGCGTTGCCATGTTGACGTATTTATTTCAATTAATTTCCTAATTTATTTTAGTTATTAAATTATATTTCAAGTCAATATACAGTTGGCGGTTGAACCCACAGTCATAAAGGCTAGTCTTCGCGTTCAATGACAAATCAAACAATCGAATGCGACAGACAACAGGGGCGCATCACAAAATAAAAGTAACTGATGGAATAATAGCATAATAAATAACTATACATTTCACTTATCTGAAACACAGAAAGTTTCGTTGAGAAAACGTGTGCTGGAAAAAAGGAGAGAAAAAAAAACAGGGATGATGATCTTACTGTACTTGGGAGTGAAGCGATCTTCTAACGTGCTCTCGCTTAGGTTTTGATGTCCATTCTCAGCTATAACACTGACTGAATCTGCTTGAATGCGCACTTCCAGAACGCCAAAGTGTCGACGACCAGATTAAACATTTACACAGAGTAGAGCCGCACGGACAAGAACAAGATGGTAGACGAGCAAGCCCTTGTTCGTCTACCTCTTGTTCTTATAATCCTGCGTTTATCTTTAATCATGAAAACCAGCTAGACAGCTTCTACTTTGGTACGTATGACACTCAACGGAGGCTACGCAACTCAAATGTCTCTGACGTCACGTCATGGACGGTGACGCTGATTAAAGAACGGAGCATGCGCAAATGCCTCGTTCCTCGAAAAAAGAAAATTGGCTTGTGCGCACGCGCAATCGCCCGGCTCGCTCTGAAATCGTTTGGACAAGTCGGTGGCTGGGCGTCGCAATGCTAAAGTTTCACCAAAGGTGTACTTTAGTGGTGCATTTTACCATGTGAAGTTTCAAGGCTTAGCTCCCTAACTGTCAAAAATAAGAGCGACACTCTTCTCACTGTAAACTTATAGATACCACCTTTGGCGATCGGTAGTATTTATAGATCAATTAAAAATAAATGCTCAACGGCGACACCGACGCAGGGGACCGAGTTAACAGGATGCAGTCTGGTGCACGTTACTCGAAAAAAGCGATCAATTGCCATTGCAATTACTCTTGTTTAAAAAGTATTCATATTGGGTTACTCGATTACTTGAGAAGAAAAGTGATTGGCAGTTACTTGAAAAAGTGACCGTTACTTTTCCGATGACTGTATTTTCAAAAAGACAACGAATTTTGCTGCCAGTTTTGAAACAGGTCGTTCGTACTGTCCAATATTAGATTGGAATCATTGAACTTATAAACTGCTTATCTTCTTAATTTATCAATCTTGGTAAACTATCCTCCTGTTGGAAACTTTGTTCGACGATTCCTTGGCAGCAAACCTGTAAGAACATAGGGCACCATTAGGAAGAACAGGAGAGAATGGTATTGGTTCAGGATTTGAATAAAGAATAAACATGTAAGACAAGGACAACATACCCATATCTTTCAACTGGCAACGGACATATGAGACGTTCGCAAGTACGGTCTCTGGGCGTCGCCATCTTGCTCCTGGTGTCTGTAGATCGTCGGATTGTCAAGGATTGCTGAGAGATTTCCACGGTTTCCAGACTGGCGCCCAAACAAAGCGTTCCATCCACGGTGGCCAGACTAACTTTCGAGGCGCAAATGCTTGCTGCAAACGTCTTAATGAATTCCGAAAAGCGAGCAGTCAATTAAAGGCAGGAAAATTGGGGGAAGGAGAAGTGACTAGAAGAGAAGAACGGAGAAAAAGACGATGAGATAAAAGGCAAAGTCAGGTCCACGAAGTCTTTTCTGATTTAACAAAATTCAACTTCAGTATTTGTCAGGAACAGTGGGGGGTTAAAAACTTTGTTGTTTGCGCTGTTCATGGCGAATGACTTATATCATCTCCCCCTCCCCCCCCCCCCCCCCCCCCGCACACACACCCCCAAGATTCTAGTCTTCTCAAAACGAGGTTTGCAGTCTGTGCAGGAACAGTCGTGCGTGACTATGCATGACAGGAATGAGGTGAGGACTTAGAAACGTCGGTACAATGTCCCCGGAGTCGGCGATTTGTGTACCTACCAGCCTGACCTGTGTATTGGCCCTCACGCAACTCAAGGGGATGGAGTACACCATTGCAGCTTCTCTTTGCATGCCATGAACTTCTTTTCGTGTTTGACGGACGGTGCAGCAGCTCGGAATTCTGGTATTGTTAACTTGTTGGCAGAGTTGCTGCAGGCGCATGTGGCAAGGAAACACAACATTTGTGTCGACCTGTGATGCAATGGATTTCTACCGATGAGCGGAATTGTGCCGTAAGGGATGACTGCAAACCGGCCTCTCTTCTTGGAGGCATGCAGAGGGCTGGCATTCAAACCCAAGAACAAGCCTCTCCAAGACAGAGCGAAGAAGGTCAACGGGGAACTCGTCTTTAACAAGCCTCTGATGGTGAGTTGTAAAAATTCCTTCTGAAAAATGATAACAGGACTTTGTGAAGGATGATGAGAACAGCTCGCTTTTGGAATTCCTGTATGTCCGTTGCTAGTTGAAAGATTTGGTTGTGTTGGCCTTGTCTAAGATGTTTATTCTTTCTTCCGGGATGGATAGACTGGTGCATACGGCTGAACTCCTTTAATATCGGGCGGTGACTTGCGTCACCTAATCAGTGTCTTGCACACCAGTGAACCTCTACCGTAACTTACAAAACATTAGGGTAAGCCTCTGAATGATAAAACGGCTAAAACGATCTATCCGCGTGGCGAAAGCGTCTCTTCGCAACCGGGTGCGCGGAAACTTCCGCCCACCGGATCGACACTGATATTAATAAGACAGTATTTATTATTCCCTAGATTTATGGAGTAAGTAAGATAACCTCTTTTTGGTTATGTCCACCTTCCTCAAGTCTGTCTTTTCTTTTGCTCTCTTTAAATTCAAATGCATTCGTTAAAAATCAACTACAGGGTGAAGCCCCTTACAAAAGAGTATCAAGTGCTCAGCCGTCTCCTCATCTCCACCGCGTGTTCCACATATACGGTATCTGTATCCTCCGCTCAGTACACATTAGTTTGCAACACCCCCGTCCTCGACCCCAAGCAACAATGAGCTCCGTCTGGAATTGTCGCAAATACTTTTGCTAGCAATATCCATCGTCAATGATCTCTGTCCTCCAAAGTTAGTTGATATCGTATACCCGTATCCAATATTTTAATCTCAGTTACTTTAACTCTCTTCTTAACGGGTATAGGTCCTGATATCCCCCCTCCCCGCCTCCCCGCCAAAAAATTCGACATCAATTTTCTGAGTTCAACTTGTACATCTTGTGTCGACACTCATGTGCAAATAGCTAGATAATCTTTGGTGCCCAGCGTCTTTAATCAATTTCTCTCGGTCCATCTGTTTGTACACCCTTCGATTGGGTGTTTTACCATGTGTTTTCAGGGTTGGTCTACCCAGCCCGCCTTTCTTTACTTCTAACCTTGCTCGTATATCTCGTTTCATACACAGAAATGCATTTTCAAACCTCAAACGCGGCACCATTCTAATAACTGGTATATTTTCACAATGCTCTATTACGGCTGCCTTTCTGTACCTGAGCAGTGATATATTTTCATATCTATTAAGGTATTCTGTTCTTTGCTGAATCCATACGAAGGTTGTGCTTGTGCGCGTCATCTCTCGACAGGCGTAACAAGCAGTCGTCGACGCACTCGGTCGAAAGCAGACGTGCTCGCTGCGGATATCGGGAGATGGCGCCACGAGCGCAACCCTCGATTAGTGTGCTCTAGATTGAACAGGGTGCCCATCTCAAACCATGGGGAGCTTTTGCAATTTAATGGCGGACGCCTGCTGCGGTGATAGGTCTCAAGTGCGCATGCCTGGGTTTTCGCGTGGCGAGGAGCGAAAACAGGCGGAAAGGCGGAGACGTTAGCAGACGATCAACGCTTTCGGCACCTCCTCGTAGCTCGTATCGCAGATACGGCCATAAATCACGTGACCCTGATCGAGCAGTTGGAAATCCCATCCTCGTCGCCAGTTGTCATAATCGAACCAGACGCCATGCAAGTCCCAGTGCAAGGCGTGTAGCCCGCGCCGCAGCGCGTTTACTTCTTCACTTCACAACAGCTTCCTACCCTCGATTAACTCGGTTGTCTGCGTCGGCGTTCACCACTGACCACATCAATGGTTTTCGTCTCGTTTTTTACAGAAAGGGAGCTACCGTCCTATATGTTGAACAAGGTAAAATGCACAACTAAAGCACACCTTTCATGAAGATATGACATCGCTACATGGAGCCGCTGATTTTTTCCTGACGATCTTTCTGCCTCAGACTTCACTGAAGTGTATGAAGGTTCAGAAAGGACCATTTGGAACTCAAGAACTCGGGGCTGGTGTCCGTGACATGATGGCGTGTCGTCCGGAATTGAGACGCAGATTTTCGTACCCAGGGGTGTCGGGTCACTTTGTATCATCACCGTTCGGCAAATGATGCGTCGACATTTGGTTTGTTTTGAGTCATTGTGGCTTTCAGCTTTGTGACCTGATACTCGGCGCTGTGTATTTTATTGAACTTATCTGCTGACCTTATGTCTTCCACCGGAACACACCACGTGCTGCACAATTTTTCTAATAGGCGTGGCGTAATGATGGCTGAAAATAGTGGCGTGGTAGTTGTAAGCGTAGAACTACTCGCTCATAGAAGCGAAACATTCACACGAAAAAAAAGTTTAAAGGAACATTGCGGTGTAGTACCTACATACTGTCTATACACCAACTCATGTTTACAAACAAACCGGAGCGCCCGGAGCGCCCCTAGCGGACGCCACCGGCGCCGCGCATGCGCGATGGGGTGCGTGGGCAACAGCGCGCCGTCGCCCATAAACAAACCATTGAAAACGCGATGTTATCGGCGTCAGTGTGAGTCCCCCTCCCTTTTTCGCAATCGAATTGTTGATTCTACGTCTTCCTGGCAATGTCTGACTACATGAGCAGCGTCAGCGGAATTAACGAGGCTCGTTACACCGCGAAACTTCGAGTGAATAATCTGACATGCGGCGATTCATTCCGCGTGGACGCCGCAGAATGTACGCTAAAGCCTGATTCACCTGATGAGATTTTCGCCTGCAATTTTCAGTCGCGACGTCGCTCGGGCTGCAAAAGCGTGAACCGTAGCTGAGATGGTCGCCGCCAATACTGAAAATCGCAAGCAGAATCGGACCAAGTGAATCAGGCATCCCGAGGCTGAAAATCAGTCCACTTCAGCTGGACGGCGGAACTGGAAATGAGAGCGGTCCAGCTGGGTTCCAGCTGGGTCCAGTTGGGTTCCAGTGGGTCCGAAGTTGGATTCTAGCTGGTTCCAGTTGGAATCCAGCTGGACTGCACTCCTTTCCAGTTCCATAATCCAGCTGGAAGTGGACTGATTTTCGCCTGGGATAACAAGTCGGTGATGGCCGCTGGTAACAATAATCAACATCTCCATGTATCTACTGTTTACGAAGAGCCTGCTTACCAACCTTCAAATTTAGGTCTTTTGAGGCCTGCACTTACTTCTTATCGCAAGGACTGGGCCAACTTTTGGTCTACGGGCCGGCGTCGTCTAAGAGAGCAGACGACAAGCAGAAACGTTTGAAAGAGCAGACGACAGTTTGAACGATCAGGCGGCCGTTTGAACTTGAAGACGCACTGAACGTAGTCCGCAGGTGGTCCGCACAACTTGACGGTTTTCTGGCGTTCATGTTGGAACAAAACAAATAAATCTGATGACCACAAGTATCCGTGAATTCAACCCAAAGCGCTTCCCGCCCAAGCAATCGTTGTCCGACGGCGTCTGCTTTTCCCTTTTCCCGGCACATATCCAGATTCTCGGACGAACCGAGCACGTGAAAACTGACCTTCAAACCTTTCTCGACACTTTTGGTACGGCCCCAGTCGCGGCGTTTTGACGATAAGGCAGGTTTTTGTCTGATTCCTTTCAAAACAACGCAGGAATACACGTCTGGCATGGGACTTCTGCCCACAGCCCCAGACCGGAAGTGCGACCGGCGCGCCACCACCGCGCCGTGACGTCACAGAAGACCGCAGAGATGAGTTCGTGTATCGCAAGGGCAGGCAGCGCTGACGCTCATCCTGGGGGGAGGAAGTGGCCGAGTGGCGCTAACGCGTCTCAGCTCGGAGCGTGGAGCGAAAGCTTGCGCTGGGAACCTCCTGGGTTCGATTCCCCACCGCCCCCTGCCCGTTTCGATCTGGATGAGTTTCGTACCGGCACGCGTTCGTGTGATCACTACTGCGTGATGCACGTTAAAACCCCAGGTTAGCGGTTGTACCGCACTGGCCAAATTTCTCATCTACAGCTGAGAGACCGATTACCCGTTGAGGCGCATCTCCCCATCAAGGCTGTATAAACATAAAGAGCAAAAACCAATTTTTTTTTTTTTTTCGCAAAGGTATCCGGTGCCCTCTCCAAAATAGGGGAGGAAGTGGCCGAGTGGGCCAACGCGTCTCAGCTCGGAGCGTGGAGCGAAAGCTTGCGCTGGGAACCTCCTGGGTTCGAATCCCCGCCGCCCCCGCCCGTTTCGATCTGGATGAGTTTCGTACCGGCACGCGTTCGTGTGATCACTACTGCGTGATGCACGTTAAAAACTCCCAGGTTAGCGGTTGTACCGCACTGGCTAAATTTCTCATCTACAGCTAAGAGACCGATTACCCGTTGAGGCGCATCTCCCCCATCAAGGCTGTATAAACACAAAGAGCAGGCCAATTTTTTTTTTTCTAGCTCATTCTTTGACCGTTGGCACACCTCCTTACCGTTTCCACGAATGTGCAATTTTCAGGGAGCGCAAAGTCAACCCGTCACGGCGTTCATTGGCCACGCTACGCTTTCAGTCATCACGAGCCTCCCACCCCCACAACAGTCCGAACACCTCCACAGCAACACCCGCCCGAGCCCCAGTACTCTTACATCCTCCCCAACGGCCACGCCGAGAACAAGAAACGAAGCAAAGGCAGTCGGACAGCCAGCCGTACACGGCGAGAACAAAACTCCCCACGAGATTTCAATCTCCCATCCCGCCGCATCACTCCCCTGGGATTGACCAAGCAGAAGCGATTCAGGTCCCGCCGCATCCCGGAAACCGACCATCCATCCGCACTCCCATTGTCCAGCCATCTTCTCGCAAACGGAACAAGGAGGGCAACAGCCAGGATTCGCTCAGCCCGCGAAGGCTTCTCTTCCGAGGCTGTTTATTCGCGAGTCTTTGGAGCCAACAGGAGAAAAGCACTTGGCACTTCTCTGAAAGCCAGCGAGCGAACAAACGCGCACAGAGAAAAACTACGAAGCAGCGCGAGCAGCTGCACGTCCGCTTCACTGACAAGCTCAGAGAGCCGCCGCGTTTCTCTACAGTTCTTCTTTCCCGCGGAGCCGCCGGGAGGTGTCCTCCGGATGGCGTTGTTACGGCGTGCACCATCACACACACACCTCCGGCTGCTGGCTGATGGAGCCGAGTTGGCAGACGACGCCGTGGCAGCAGCAGCAGAAGGGCCCCTAGCAGACGGCTGGGCGAAACGCCGCAAGCCCTGCAAATGCAAACAGGAGGGGGAGTTGGGAGATCAGATGAGAGACCGCGCCGCTGCAAGAGCCCAGAGAGACAGTTCCTGGAACTCGCCCGGAGGTCGGGGAGGAGGACGTCACTGGGCGGCATTTTGATCCAGGCGCCCGCTACTTCTGGGAAAAAGCGCTCCGAGTTGGAGTGGATGATGTGATCGGGCACTAGAAGCCTCTTCCCTTTCTTGTCTCTGGTTGCCCTTCCTCCTTTTTTCGCCCACTGCTTTTCTGGAGTTGTAATGTTGGTCTTTCGCCTTTTCTTGTGTTCCTTTGTTCCTGTGGTCTTATCCAATTGTCTTGCTTAGTTCGTGTATTATTCTCTCGAAGAATCGGAGCCAAAATTTCGCACTAATCAAAGGGCATTCCCGATGCCGTTTATTTCAGTGTGTCATAGATTAAAGAACCGGCATATGCCTCTGGAATGCTACATCCTCTGACCTGGATTACAATATCTATATTAAAATTTCACATATATGACCTTCTGAATCATAGTTTTATGGAAACAATGGCGTCGAAATGCAGTGCAAGTGGTCTGGTGGCAGATGCTAAAGGTTTGAGAACCTGCTGTTATCTAATTCAAAAGTTTCTAGCGTTTTTCGGAAATTTTTAGGCCAAAACGCCACGGCTTTAAAGGGAACAGGGCGACCGGGGTAGTGCTTAGAAACAAATGACGTCCACTGACAAGGACTCCAAGTCACGGAAGATTTTTAATATAAATAAAAAAACAAATCGGCAGGCTCTGAGATTTTAGCTTGAAAAAGCCCGAACAGCTGCCAGCATTACATTTGATTGAACACGCGCAGGCATTCCACGCGGCTGCCTGGTACTTTTCTTTTCACACAAAAGAACGGCACCTTTTTAAAAAGACAAGTCTGCATTGCTACAAAGAGCTAATGGAGCAACGGCCCCTTTTTTTTTCTATTTCCTTTTCCCTTTTTTGTTTTTCTGTTCAGTCTTTCTCTCTCTCTCTCTCTCCTCTCTCTCTCTCTCTCTCTCTCTCACACACACACACACACACACACACAAACACACACACACACACACACACACACACACACACACACACACACACACAAACACACACAGTAATACAGAACTAGCGCCGAGCATCCTTCGGCTGTACGAACTAAACAAATAAGTAAATGCGTCGTGACACTTTTTTTTTTTATAGCCTATAGTCTCAGGAGAGCAGAATTCATTGTTAAACGCAGCTGAGTGGGACGGGTCGAAAATGGATGCGTTGGCGCACCAGCTCGGAGCACGTTAACCGACATCTCGAGCTGCTGAACACCCAGGGAAAATCGGCTCAATCCCTACCCCTGTGTCGATTAAGATAAGCAATGTACTTATGTGGGCGGCCGCACGCATTCCACTCCACCGTTATGCACGCTAAAGACCCCAGATTAGCAGCCGTATATACAACTCATCAGCATCATCCTCACCATCATCATCATTTATTAAATCTTGAAGGCGCTTACGAGCATTACACAAGGTAGAGGTGCAAGCTAGAAAAAACATTGTTATATATAAAGCGAAGATACTGGACCAAACAGTCTATGTGCAACTTATACACCGACGCGCAGCTCTCACACTTGATGTTGTTCACGCGTTACTCGGAAAAAAACAAAACAATCGATTGACAATTGGTCTGTTATTGTAAGCCTGACAGAGGGCTGGTTCGCACATTTGCGTACGAGGGTGATCCCAGTACCGCATGCCAAGGTTATAACCAGGGTGAATGGCTAGCTTTATTATCTCTTTATCATTGGGAAGGCAAT
>JAZHYW010062287.1:0-57040 GCA_037355805.1 Ixodes ricinus | reverse complement strand
CACTCTGGGAGACACTACCGAAAAAAATTTTCTGCAAAAAATATGATTTTGAAAAATTACATAAATACACCCAACAACATCTAGAGAGTATTCCCAGAAAGTTTCATTAGTTTAGACTGCATAGTTAATTTTTAATAAATTATTTTCCATACACTGAAGCTAAAGAAAAGGTAGGGTTTTGGGCACCACAAGCATAGGTTTTCTTCAGTTCCACTTTTTAGTATAGTTATTTTAGTCAGCCTATCGTTTAATAATGGCAATACAAGGAAGGCTCGTTCTTCACTTTTCACAATGAAATTTAATAAAGATAAACTGCTCAGAATGCTTTTGTCACTTTACAGATGTCTTTTATAAAACATTTGACATTTTATCGAAGACACAGAGACCCAAAAGTTACCAATTTTGCAGAAAGAGAAAATTTGCCGAAATACGCCTGACTTCTTGCAAAACCCTTTCCATAGCCGCACCCCCTAGGCATTCTACGCTACGCCATCACAGCGACCACAAATCTTGAATATCATTTTATAGTTTTCTGGCCCCGTCACGATTACTTCTAAACAATGTGGGCGTGGTGCTGATAGAAGGCTGTTCTAATTTCCTTCTCATTTACCGACGACAGACCTGTAACTTTTGTTATGCACCCTCTAGCGTGACCACCAGACCTACCTGTAAATTTAATTAATTGGCGGGGTTGGCGTTCGGACCTCCTGGGTGGTGCCCTTAGCACCCTCTCGACTTTATGGGTCACCTCGAAGACGGTCACGTCGTCAGATGAAGAAAGAGACACGCTGGAAAACAACGCACGGAGCCTAGCGATTTTGAGGTGTGTCTGACGGAAGTTGGCGAACCACGCGTATGTGTATTCGTTATACTTTGAGTGATCACAAATATCACAGCTACAAGGATCATCTGATATTCGGTGTCCGATGGTAAGTTCTTTCACATTCACCGCAAAAAAACGGTTAACTTTTTGGGGAATAAATGTGCACCGAAAAAAAAGACGAAAATGGAATTTTTAAATAAATACCGAAAAAGTATGCCGAATTTAGAAAAATTAAAATCCGAAAATGCGGAACCCTACCGATAACTCTTCGTTAGGCATGTGAAAATAATTGATTTTGCGTTTGAAGCAAATTCAAGGTGAATACCATAAAATCCGGAGAGATAGCCCAAATAAAGTCGAAAGAAAATTGGGTGAAAATAAACAGTGGGCTAACTTTCGGTGTGCAATCAAGAAAAGTTGAAAAAATGCTACTTTTAGATCATGTGTCTCTGTCAAACTTGTTATCGCGGCGAGGGGCAATGAAGCAAAGATGACTGTACTTCCCAATCAGCAATGTTCGCTTATATCCCGCCATAGCTAACTAGACGCATTTACGCCAAGGTCATCATTGATCCAAACACTGCGATTACTAGGAGTGGGCTATCTTTCGGTGTTTAAAAGAAAATAGCAAATCAAGCCAAAAATAGGGGTGGGTTACCTTTCAGAGGTGGGCCTCTCCGGAATTTTACGGTAGTGGTTTTGGCCGAATATTTTTGAATCGAATATTGAATAGTTGCTGCGCCTTTTCTCCATGCCTTTCACTACTGTTACACACATGCTTAAACAAAAATTCAGCTGAACTCGCAAAGGTTGTTCCTAAGCTTCTAATTGCCCACTTATGAGCTCTGTTAAATTTAATTTAGCTATATTTACAGACTGTGCCTCAGACAGTCCAATGCCTACATTAGGACGGCAAGTTAATGACAGATTTGACATAAAATTAATCCTATTCGCGACTCCAGCGAACTATAGAGCGCGCTTGCGTCAGGCAAAATGGCGGACGACAGGAGGTGGTTTTGTGTCAACAACACGGACCACCATATATGTCTTGCACTGCAGAGTAAAATCGGTGTTACAAATGCAAGCAAATCGATTTTTCGACGTTAGAGATCCTTCTTCTAGTCAGTGCGTAGGAATGACACTGCCGGAAGCATAAAAATAATTACTGGGAACGATGTTTCTTTCTATGCTGCCTATCACGAGGAACCAAGCAGCGATAGCGAACGACAGAGTCGGCCCGGCCTCCTCTCTGAGCTTCTCGGCGTTGCCGCTACGCGAGCGTCGATTTCGCTAGAGTCGCGAATAAGGGAGCCCCGCCATACCTAATTGAAAGGATTTATAAATCTTCACTGCTATATGAAAACATCAATTCTAATTAAAACAAAACAAGCACGAGTAATGAACATAAGTTGTTAAAACATCACTTGTCTTGCACCCTCACATAAAAGCCACAGTTAAATTTTGAAGATTTTACTGCAATATAAATATCACCAATCACAGTTTCTTTTTTTTTTTATTATTACACCAGGTGCGGGCGTGCGTTATACCTCTTTGAAGGTGTGTTTTTCGCTCAAGTGTGCGGCTGCGCTGCGGCGAAGTGAGTCGCGAGATAGCGATGTCAGCTCTGCAGGTATTGCTTCTCCGCAGTGCATCGATGCTTGAGGAGAAGCACACTCAAAGGGGCTAACTCTGCCGCGATCAACACTTCGAAAAGTATGAATATTGAAGCGAATATCATATAGCGTATAATTCGAATATTGGCACAGCCCTACTCTTTGCACATAGTACTTAGGCATCCGAAAAGAAGAAACAACTGTACTTTATTTTCAGTGGCATCGCCAAGAATGCCAAGTGCCAGACACTTTCAGTTTTCTTTTTGGGAACAACTCCCTTTTGGCGCAGACATGACACAAATTGCGCACAAATACAACCTTTGGAGCAGCATGTAGCAGGGCTTTCGTTCTGGTGCAATTTGGCACAAGTGGCGTAGCAGTTCCATCACTGGACTTGCGTTCAAAAAACAACTACCGTAAAGTTCCGAAAGAACGCCCACCCAAAATGAAGAGATAAATGGTGAAAAACATGTGGTGGGCTATCTTTGGGGACGCCACAGCAAAACTTTATCGAAAACCGGCTACAAACTATGTGACGCGGAAACTGATACCGCAGATCGTGGACACCGCAAATTCGCGTTTCACGATGCGATAAACACGCGAGGACGCGCTACAAACTTGCGTGTCACAGGAACCGATATCGCACGCGCAGATCGCGGACAAAAAGGCAGGAATCCGCTACAAACTCGTATGTTACGGGAACAAATACCGCAGATCGTGAACGCAGCAAAATCATATTTCACGATGCAATATAGTACACGCGGGACCAACTCGCGTGGAATGGAGATCGCACACGGAGATCGCGGACAAAAACACGGGAATCCACTATAAACTCGCTTGTCTGACGTGCCGGTACAGTAAATTGCGCGGTTGATGCGATTCCCGTCGGACATTGCGTGACGTCCGACGGAAATCAGGGGTGGGCTATGTTTCGGAATTTTTATGTTACAGATATTTAGCCAGAAAAAACGGGATGGGCGACCTCTCGGGGGCGGGCGTTCTCTCGAACTTTACGGTAATGCTATGAAGGACGCTACCAGCGAGGTGCCTCGGTAGAATTTGAAGCCTGCAGATCAGGATCTGTTGGCCTACAGGTTACCTATGGGGCAATTTACGGAGTTGTGCACGGGAAGGCTCTGTGTTGAAGTCGAAAGAAAAAGGCATGAGGCCGAAGGCCACCCTAAAGCAATCATTCAGCGCCTTACACGCGCATCGTTTGTAGCACAATCAGCTAACGGCAAGACTCTGAGTGCAATTTCGACTCCACTTCACACATTGACATCTTGTGGTATTTATACTTGTCCCTTGGAACCAATGGGGGTGAACTTGGTTAAAACTTTATCAAACTTTTGTTCAGAAGTTCGAAGCTTGTCAAACTTTTGAATGCGGCGGATTCAGACGTTCAAAAATTGTTGAATTTCTTAGCGTGAAAAATCAGAAGTTCGAAATTTTTCAGTGCCAGAAGTTCAAAAGTTCGAAATTCGTCGAATTTTTTATGTAATAGGTTTGACGCTTCGAAACTTTGCAAACCTTTTGAACCCCTTGGTTGGATCTTCGAACCTCAGGTTCGCAAAAGTTTGCGGCATCTCTAATCGTCATGGAAGCCGTGGAGCCCACGGGGTTCGCTGCACCTGCAGAGTGGGGAGCGCAACGTCACTGCCAGAGTGTCGTGTGAAAAAGGAAGACGTGGCACAGTGCTTGTAGGAATGTGCTGTTTGTAGGAATGCTTTCGCATTCCTACATGCAAGCAGTCTTAAGTGTCGTCTTTAGTCTTGTTTGTGAGAACGATAACTTGGCCCCATTCTGCATTTGTGTTCAGTAGACAGCTATATAATAATGATGAAAAGTTTGTGTGTACATTATGAAAGGAACAGTTAAATGCATGAGAAAGGGGCACAACTGTAATCCCAAATCTTCTTTCGGGGTTCGTGACGCAGATGTTTCAATCCAGGCTTCAAAATGTAGGTCCCATTGAATCGAATTGGAGCACACAGTGCTGGCAGAGCCTACTTGCCAGTGGGTACACAGTCCGGCATTCCCTTTTTGCTGGCTAGGTTAAAGGGAAGATGGGGCAGCTTCTGTATTTGAGAAAAAACACTTCAATTGTGTTCCCTTGGCCGTTAGAATAGCAGATATCACAATTATGTTTCAATGCGACGCACCAGAGAGCCATAAGAGCAATTTCAAAATAGGGCTGAAGCCCCGCCTCCCTAGCCTTGGGCAGCCAAAAGATTCGTCAATGACGTCACGTACAGCGACTGTCTTTCGCGTTTTCTCGCGTTTAACGATACCTGCGCAGCAAATGGTTTGGGTATTCGGGTTCACAGGGTAAAAATACTCTAAAATTCACTTCTAACTCATTTGTTTTAAGAAGCTCCGTAGCTTCCCTTTAAGGGTTACATTCTGTGTTTTCGGGTAAAACTGAAGATGTCAGAAAATTGCACACTGGTAACGTTTTTGTCACTTGAGATTTATCCAAGCTCCCATATCCAAATTCGTGGTGAAAAAAAACCCGGGATTTACATTTGTTTTGGTAGAGCTAGGTGACGTCAATGGTGCGAAGAAAAGGTCACACCGGTCTCGTTTCCAAACCTTGAATGATGATCACCCAGTGATCATCATTATCAGTGATCATGTCTCGCAGTATTGACGGACCCATCTTCATTCCCTTGTTTGAAGCCAGATCACTCCCTTTATTTCGTGCCATTCCAACATTATGTAACCAACCAATTACTCTTCTGTGAAGGATTGGTTGCAGGGCCATGGATCACCAGAAACCTCTTGTGGAAGAAGCAAAAGTAGCTTGCTGCAGAGGCTTAGTGGGCTGCACAGCGATCACAGCCCCCTTGACAGTTGGTAAAGCGAGGCTTTCCTTTCTTGGGAAGTGAAAGCGTCATCTGTGTCATCCGTCTTCCTTGCAGGAGAACTTGCGGTCAAGATGGGGCCCATCAAGACCGGTCACAAATTCCTGCTTACGCAACGTCACCTTGTTCCTCCTTCCCACTCTACAGTATTTACACAGTGAATCTACCGAGCTGTTTATGAACAAATCCCGCGTGTCTACTTTCCCGCAGGGCACAGATACAGCCGATCATTGCGTTCTATACCAGAATGCAGTGATTGGCGTCTCGCAGGCTGCACTGCGAGAGAATCACACACGGCCACCTTGAAGAAGCCTCCAGGCTGTAGCCATGTCAACATCAGTAGTGCTACAACTCTTTGCACAGCGACCTCGTTCGCACAAATGCGATAGCTTGCAATCAAAATGGCTGTTGCTCACCCTCTGTTGATTACATGCTCTCCTGTCTCAATAGCCTGTAGCTTCACTCCTTGTAGAGGTGATCTGCTGTCTTGCTCTGTGTGACTGAACTAAAGTTTGTTTTCCTCCTGCCCTTTGTGTTTGGGCCCTTTCCTGGTATGTTATGATTAACAAGTCACTTGATAGGATTTAACGTGTTTCCCCAGCAGGTGACGACTGCTTCAGCAAATGGAAGTGCATCGACTGCAAGGACGACAACACGAGCGAGCTTCTGCCTTGAAAGTTTTGTCCGTCTGGGCGGCATCGAAAGATGCAGCTGTGACAGGAAGGCAAGCACCGAAGCTGCTCCTGCTTTTACATCAAACATACAATTGTTTTTTTAATATCGGTACAGGGACGCTTTTTAAGTATTCAGGCCATGTGTATGTTCCTTGAATTTTAGGGAATTCCATGTCCCTGCACTACTTTCTTAAACAGAAGCACCGATAAACCCCGATTTTTCGTACGAAACCAAAGAGTGATACCTAAAAACACAATCTGTGTAAAAGAAATACAAAAAGAAACTTGATTTTGTTGGAAAGCTTTGAAAACATGGAACCCTAGTTATAACCTATTTGTCAACAGTATAAGCCTAATAATTTGTATTCCTTCTTTCTCTCGTATTTCAGCATACCCCCCCCTTCCTTAACGCATTGATAAATTCCCACATTATACTTGCATGTAAAAAAAGTGTGACGAATCTGCACATTGCTGCTTGAAGGAAGGGGCTCCCACCAGTCAAAGAAATGTTTGACAGCTTTGACTCTTTGCACAACCATCCCTGTTGCATGATCCCTCACACAGACGCAGCGTCATTGAATTTCATTGTGCTGCTTGGTCTCGGCCAGTTGCGTCCAATTGGCCGTTTGTTTAACCAGTCCCAACCAGCCAGCCTGCCTGGCCATGTCCAGTGATGTTTCATTTATATGTTAAAAACAGTGTGATACAGTAGTGTTGTTGCTTCCTCTATTGAGCTCTCTTTAGTGCAGTCTCAGACTGTAATCTATCATGTTTTGTCATTTTGACGAGCGTTCATTCTGACCCGTCCTTTAAATGTGGGATTTGCTCATATGTTATGCATCATCTCCAATCACAATATATGTGTTAGTGCATTTTACAATACTAAGTTACAGCTTGTTCTACATGTTCAGTGATGATACCAATGTTCCTGTTCATGCTTTCCTGGATATGCGTTTTTGGCTCTTCCACTTCTGGGATTAACTTTATATTGACTGGTGCATGAGTGAATTATTGTTCTTGTCATTTGTATTGATACACATTCTTGGTCGCTTCCAGTAGTTTCATTTGCTTAAGGGGAGATGTGGGTCGAAAAACGTCAATATTTAGCAAAAAATGTAATTTGGGATTATTATTTTATTATAAAAATAATTAGTGTCGGTTATGATTGCAAAGTCAGTCTAATACGCATTTGAAGACCTCCAGGCAACCCAGAACGGTATGAATATGAGCCATTTTTCTCTGCCCGATTCTTCAGGTTGTGACGTCGCCCGCCATCATATTTACGTTGACAAGGAGGTCTGGCCGTCTCCTCTCGATTGCAGCCTTCTGTAGCTTCAATTTCTCACGAAAATGTATTACCAAAATATTATTTTCCGCACCGCAAGAGTATAGCTACACGTCTATGGTAACATTCAGACATGTTTCTCTTTTTATGTAATTTTGGGGCATCTTCACAGTTTGTGCACAAAAATTTCTGTCCTTAATATTGTCCTATCGCACCCGAATATGGCATGCATATACTTTAGAATATGTAGAATGCAAATATGTAGGTTTGGTTTGAATGTATATTTTAAATATTTATGAAAAATTTAAACTTTTTTAGCCCCTTAAAATGTAATTTTGGTATTTCTAATTATTTTAAAATTCAAGAAGCGTCGCACACTGTTTTTGTTGTTCATTGCACTCGGTGGTTTAGAAGGAGCGAATTAGATTATTTTACTAGGCTTTTTTAAGTCTGTTGCCATGCCTCACGTGTGCACAAGAACATGTTTTTTTCTGCATGTACATTGCATCACGAACCTAAAAATCAAGCAATATCAAATGTACCATCAGATTTATAAAGAGAAGATTAAGCACCATAAACTAAAAATTTCGATATTGTAAATAATTTTTAAAAATTGTTCTCTAGTGCATGTGGCCTTAAATGAGAGTAGTATTAGGTTATGTACTGTTTCATTGAAAAAATATCATTTGCTTGCTTTGCAGGTGCAAGTCTCTTAATTCGCTTCATCATCTTTTAAACCGTGCTGGTACAAGAAGTGAATGAATGCCTCGTCTCTATGTTGATTAGAGCCTCTACTGGCCCAGTTACCTTTGGCATCACAAGTCCTGTGCCAGCCTCCTCATATGCATCAATGTGATAGCATTGGAATTAAATGTAGACCGGGCATGGTAGATTATCCACAACAGGCTCCCTTCCAAAGTACAACTCATAGTCCATTGCAATTCAAGAAGGAAGGGCAAGGGTAAGGATGGCCGGGAGGAGGAAGCAGACGGAACACTAAAGAAAGAAGGGGTTTCCCCTCTATTCTCCAGCGTTCCGTCTGCTTCCTCCTCCCGACCCGACTTACCCTCGCCCCATCTTCTTGAGTTGCAACGGACTACAGTGTGCTAATGCCGTGTTCAAGTGAATGAAGCGAGTGTGATGCAGATGTGTTGTCAGTGTCATTTGGTCTTTCATAGAAGGCTTAATCCTTTACTCCACCCTCATTCTCAAGTAATGCTTTTTATGAGTAATGCATGATTTCACCTAGGCTTCCTTCCTATATGTTGCTGTCACATAGAATAGAATATTATGGAGCAGGGTATACATGTTTTGCCGTGGTAATACACCCAGGGCATTTATTTCACCGATTAAACCATTGGAAAGCGAATACAAATTTGGGTGTCTTAAGTTATCGACAAGTCGTTATAGATGGTTGGTTTAGAAACGACAAAATAAAATGTATGTGTTTAATAAAAAGTATTTGCTTCATTTATGCCAAATCGCTTATGGTACATTTTACAAACATGTTGCTACATCATTGGGGACCGGTGGATAATTTAGTGTTAACTTTTCAGTTTGCAGAGTGCCTTATCTGGGTGGCTTTTTATTGATTTACACTAGAATTTTTATTGAATGAAATGTGCCAAGCTGTGCGTGATCTGTTCCCGAATTGAAGGCCGCCCGCAATCGCTGCAGTGCGTAGAGGAGGTTCTATATTATAATGTTTTCAGTTGCACTTCTACAGATCCCCGCAGGTCTAAATTAGTCTTTCACTGGGACATGCCCTTTGTCGGTTAGCACGTAAACTCCAAAAGTTTTCCTTCCATTACTCTACATTGTTGATGTGCCGAGTAAACTTTAGCAGTGTGAAGGTTGGGAGTTCACTCCCAACGGGGAACTGGCAGCCGGTTTGATCCAGTTTGGTGCATCTCCCCCGCAGGGTCCGCCCCACGAACCACCGACGTCGGAAAGCGCTCCGGCTGCGTCACCATCAAGAGCGAGCCACGTTGGAGCGGGGACTCTTCCGACAAGGATGGCTCGGATGACCGACAGCTGGAGAAACAACAATGGAAGAACAAGCACCAGTGTCGCTTCTGCCCTTATTCTAGTTCTTACTCCCCGAACGTCACTCGTCACGAAAAGCAGCACACGGGAAGGAAGCCATTCAGCTGCCGGTACTGCCGCAGGTCGTTCTCGCAGAAGACTGCCCTGGAGAACCACGAAAAGCTGCACACGAGCGACAAGCCGTTCAGGTGCCGGACTTGCTACAAGGCATTTAAACTGAGAACCAGCCTGGTGCGCCACGAAAGGATTCACACGGGAGAAAGGCAGTCCAGGTGCAGCACGTGTGGGAAAACGTTTAGAGACACAACGGATTTGATACGCCACGAAGGAAGTCATAGGGGAGACCGACAGTATCGATGCGAGATCTGTGGTAAAGGGTACTCAAAAATACCTTATTTAAATGACCATCGGCTAAGGTGCCACGGTGACAATGCGAGCTCGCCGGAAAAAGCTGAAACGAGTCGGGGACAGGATGGGAACATGAATAAAAGAGGGAACACGAGCTGAACCGATTTGGAGAAAAGACGAGGTGACAGAGGAATAGAAGCGGCACATTGGAGGGCTGTGGTGGTCTAGAAGCGGTGGTGTGAAGATGGCACGGGTGGGAGTGGTCCTGAGATTCAAGCCTATGCAGTGCAGCATAACCTGTATGCAGGAAATGGCGCCACCTTGCATTCCAGGGCTAGAATGCATGCTGACAAATATGGTAGGATTTAGCATTTTAGTACAATCTATAGATGTTACGTTCTCCGCAATCTGCAGAGGTCGTAAATGGGAACACACGACCCCTAGCATTTCTTGTAATTGTTGGCTGCTCTGTTTCATGTAATACTCGATTTCCCCCCAAAAAAATTTCGTCTTCGCTGCTGTGGCGTTGCTACCGGCTCTCTGGTGGTACTACCACGGCGGGAGTGACACTTGAGGTATGAAGCGTAGGACTGCTCTCGGTCGCTGGGAGAAGAGAGTGACGTGCCACCCCTTTTAGCTCGTCGTAATTGGGCTCGGTCCGTCGGTTATGCATCCTGAGAGCAAGGATTGTCCAGGACAGTTTTGGGTCGTTAGTGGAGACACCAAGTCCCGCACCGCTCGGTGCACAAGTCGTCAACCGTCAACCCACACGGTCATCGATGGCTGCAATTAAGAGTCCAACAGACTGACCTGTGATAGGACGAGGCCGAACTTCGGGTTTCCATTCTGTCTCCAGAGACAGGCATAATTCTGCAGATTTCTTTTATTTGGTAAACCGTGTTCTTTAGTTTTGTAAGTTTGTTTTCTCATTTCTGTGAAAATACATTCCTTTTTCCAAAAATTAAAGCTTGCACAGAAATCTTTTTTTAAATTAATTAAAGGGCTGTCATCAAAACTACTACTAGTGTGGAGGAAAGTCACTTGGGGCACTAACTTAAGTGGTAAAATTTGACGCTCGCTACTACCCTTTCGAAATAAAATGCAAAAGTGTCAATATTCTGTTTGGGCTAACAGTGTTGTGCATGTACCTGTAGAGAACACCTGCCTACAGAACTATATTGAAGTTTGACCCTGTCCCTTACTATGGCTGATCAATCTAGCAAGTGCCCACCCAAAATTTGGAGATAACCTTGAAAAACCGGGCAATAGATGCTCGATAGATCCAAGAGCAAGAATACAGAAGGGCTCCATGGTGGGTGGGCTTCACCGCTTTGCACCAAAGTGCTCAAAGAAGCGGCTGACCAAGTGGAGCATTTCGGAAGGCTAGTCTGTCTCGGGAGTCTGGGGAGGGCGCCTTGTATGTCTTAATGGACGAAGAGCACGTTGGTGTGGCTCAATGTTGAAGATATAATAAACATGTTACGACGAAGACGAAAGATGCGGTTGTGTCGTCTCCGTCCTAGATGTTTATTCTTCAATCTTTACATGTCTTTTGCTTAGTTTTTAAACATTTGAAAAGTCGTGCGCAGGCACGTGATGCGACGCGGGTACTTTTTGGTAGACTTGCGTGTGCCTCCCATGGAGCTGCCAAAAAGGGTTGATTATAGAAAAGCAAACATTGATATAATTATGCATTTCTACTTAACTTTAATCGTTTTGTTGGAGATAACTGGCCCATATTTAAAAAGTAACATTGGTTCACTTGTTGCCTTTTTCGTTGCACCTAGGTTCGCATCACATTAAATCCCGCAATTGCCCGGTTTTATATTGCACATCTTTTTCGCTCTACAAAGCATTTTATACTGTTTTTTTCTTTGCATCCAACTGCAGCCAACGCCACCATCCGACAAAGCCAATCGAACTGCGTCGAAACTGTCGTCGCTGCACTGATCGCCTTTGTAATCGTCGACAGCCGATTGTGTGTAGTGAATGTGCTGTGATCGTGCACTTTTTCTGTGTGTGATCGGTTTGGCAGGTAATGGCAGACCCACAAAGACGAGCGCCACGACGACGCACTTTTGGCACCGCTTGATTGGCTCCATTGGGTCAAAGCGTTGGCTGCAATCGAATTTAAAGCGAAATGAAGTGTAGTCTTGCCGAACAATGGGAAGCCTTAGAGTCGCAGAATGTTCCATTCAGTGACTCTAGGAAGCCCAACCTCCAAGGCAGCTGTAGACGCTTTGGATCATGGCGTTTGAAAACCTACCCACATCCAGCGTCTCCCCGTGTTATTGCGCGACACGACCTGCTGGCGTAACTCTGACCCATTCGAGTGCGATTGGGAACACGGCCGGAGCCTGCTGGAACAGAGCTTGGTCGCTCAGGTGATCGACCCTTCTCTCTCTTCCTGTCGCCCTCCTTTATGCGCGGAGAGAGACATTTTGGTCAACTTGCTCGCTGTATATGAAGGCATAAGGATTTGTTGTCGGCATGTCAATGATTTATTGGCAGCAACAAAATCACAAATGAGTGCTTGCAGAAATGCCTAAGGCAGTTCCTAACTAGAAGAAAAAAATGTTAGACCGACTCAATCAACATTGCCATCAAGTCCTTGAAACCGATACAAGGCCGTAGCTTCTTGCGACCTAATCTCTCGGCACAACCAGTAGACGGGCCGCATGCAAATTTCCCTTTTATCTCGCTATCGCACAAGGCCATCTGGTATAACTTTGTGTACTCAAAGGCTGGTTCAGACATTGTTTGCCTGTGACCGGCTGCGTTACGACTTGTGACTGCTTATGATGAAATAACGTACTGCTACTATTACGTAGTCCCGGCGCCAGTGTGAAAACAGCCCTTGAAGGCTTACGGTCCTGAACCAGACTGAAGATTTCACAGCATTTGCAAGATCAAATTTATCTGCTATTTGTAAAAACTAGTCGCTTACAACACAATTATTTCAAGCCGATGGCGAAAGAATGCAAAAGAAGTTATGAAATATAGACCAGTGTTTGCTCTGTTCCATGGGTGCCACCATGTTTGTTTATGCTGACGCCATGCCACACTAGAGGGGCTGCACTTTTTTGCAGGACTTGGTTTTTTTAGGAACCTTCGCACATATCGTAGTGCAAGAATGTCAGAAATGCATAGTCACGAAGTTCCAAGAACAACACTAATGCCAGGAGTGCTGTAAAAAGCAAAAATCTTGTTTTATGCGCAACCCCTCTCTTCACAAGAGCCTGCATTTGAGATTATTTTCCATTTTTATCGCTGGGGGCCAGGATTTCAGACACTGGTCTATATGCATACAAGAAATGCACCAGGGCTACGAACTAATGGCACCTCTGTGTTAACCCATGGTCAGCCATCACAAGTGGTTATCGGTGAGTGATAAAAAAGTAAACCAGCCTTTACTCACCACTTCGTGCACAATGACACGTCGGTTGAAATTAGAACTGTATTCATATGGTTATCTTGTTTTTAACAAAATACAACATTTTTAAGCTCACAGTTTTAGATGCCTTCAGTGTAAAAAAATATATATGCAGAGGGAGGACTGATACTGCATCAATATGGATGTGAGTTTCCAGAGTTAAGCATACCTCATGTTAAATAATATATCCAATACATTAATTGCAGAAAAAATCTGGTGTTGTGCACCCCAAAAGACAAAAGCCCCCAAAGTTAGGCTGTACTACATTCTGCTGAGTGCCACCGCTAATGCAGCAATTGCCTATGGGAATGTAATTTTAACACCTAATTTGTGTCTCCAAATAAACTTAACAGACAATGTCAAATATGTTGCACAAACAATTGCACTGGCAGTACTTTTGCCATATGAGTTCTGCAGCAAAGCCCCAGCCTTCTTGATCTCGCAAAATAAAATATGAGAGGTATAAACAGCAGCCATCTACCTCTCACAAACGTTGCACCTACAGGATAATTGTCAAATGTAAGGCACAAGGTACTGCACACAAACCATCTTCACTGGTGCTATGGAACAGCTGTACTTCATCGGTGGTACCTGCTCCGATGCTTATTTAAATGAGTGCTCTGTGTAAATGCGTTCCCGCAGGTCTTGCACTGATACGGTCGCTCTCCCTTATGAATCCTTTCGTGTCGCGTCAGGCTCCTCTCATCTAGGAACGTCTTCCTGCACCAGCTGCACTCGAACAGCCTTTCCCCCTAGTGAATCTTCATGTGACGGGACAAGATGTCGCTCCGTGAAAACGCCTTGTGACAAAGCTGACACCTGAACGGCTTTTCACCCGTGTGCACTCTCTCGTGAGAATGCAGGTTTGACTTTAACGTGAATGCCTTCTGGCAGACGTGGCAGCTGAATGGCTTCTCTCCCGTATGCGTTCTTTCGTGAGCGGCGAGGTTTGCGGCACGAGAGCTGGAGTAAGAGCAGAAGCGGCACGGGTGCTTGCCCTCCCGCTGGTGCGTCCTCCGCTGTCGCTCGACCAACTCGCCTTCTTCGGAAGGGTCCCCCTCTCCCGTGGCTCGGTCTTGATGTTCCCGCAGATGAAACTTTCTCCGATGTCGGTGGCTTGCGAGGTGAACCCTGCTGGAAAAATGCACATTAGATTGAACCACCTCTCGTATTATGACGGGATGTCACAAACCTTCGTTGAACCTTAAAGTTTGACTGGTTAGGCGAAAATTCAAACTTTCAGCAAAGTCTGACTTATGGATAGCGTTGCCCGACTTCTACACAGGAATTTCGAACTTTTGTGTAGAAGTTATCTGATAGCTAAAACGAAGGGCATGCTTCAAGCCCAGTGAAACTACGGGGATTAATTTGCACTGCACGGAGGTCAAGTCCATCTATATGATGCCTCCACTGTACACATCAATAAGGGCCAGTGGCTGTTAACAGGAACAATATTCAACACATTGTGTATTTGCTGTTTGCCAGTGGCTCAACTAAACAACTTAAGAGAAATGTTATGGATGTAGCATCATAGGAAAACATGTATGCCTTTACTAGTGCAGTTGCATGTCGCCTATCCTGATGCTCTGTAATATCCTATCTTAAGAGCAACATGTAGAAAGCCCATGCCAAATCATGCAATACTCAGAAAAAGCACAGTACATAAAATTCCGTAAAAGCATCCTCCCCCGAGAGATTGCCCATATCTTTTTCTTCTGGTAAAATATCCGTAAGATAAAAATTACAAAACATCACCCACCCATCAATTCCCACCGAACATCACGCGATTTCCGACGGGGGTCACGTCAACCGTGCGATCTGTGCTACCGGTACGCGTGACAAGCGAGTTTGCTGCGGGTTTCTGCATTTTCGTTCGTGATCTGCGTGCGCAAATTCCGTTCATGTGACATGCGAGTTCCAACATTTTTTGTCTGCGTCATCGGTTCCCGTGGCATGCAAATTTGTAGCCGGTTTCTGCGTGTTTGTTGCACCGCAGAACACGAATGTGCTGCATCCGCAGTCTGCGGTATCCTTTCCCGAGACACAAAAGCTCATACCGAATTTCTGCAAGTTTATCGCATACGCAAATTTGCCATGTCTGCGATCTGTGGTATCAGTTCCCATGTCACATGGTTTGTAGTGGGTGCCCCTGTGTTTATCATCAATCTTTTATAAAGTTTTGCTGTATCATCCCCAAAGATAGCCCAACCAGCGTTTTTCACCATTTATCTCATCATTTTGGGTGGGTATCCTTACAGGATTTTACAGTAGTATACTTGCAGTGAAAGAATGTGGTCATAGTACAAGGATTTTTACCCCTTCTATATATGTAAAAAGTGAGTGAATGCCACCATAGTGCAGCTGCATCACATACTTTATTCACTTTAACATGGCACTACTGCCCTAATGCAAGAGGGGTGGACATGTGGTGGGTAATCTGCCATGCTTGGGCTACACTCAATCCAAATGCTGTCACACTGGCCAATTTTGGCAAACAAAACTGCACCGAAAGTGTTCATGATATGTGTCGATACAGATGACAAAATAACTAAGTCACGCACTGGTCATTCTAAAAGATTAATCCCAGAAGGTACAGAGCTAAGAATGCATAAGCAGAAACATGGACATCATCACTGAATGCATAGAATACAGTCACAAATAAGCAATATACAATGAACTAAAAATATTGTGATTGGAGACAATGCAAAACATCCGATCATGAACTAGATTTGAAGTACCGGCCTTAGGATGGGCAGCTCAACACAGGAAGCAACAACACTGCTGCATCACACTGGCTTCTCTAACATGACCTAGACATTATTGGATATGATCAGGTTGACTGGCCAGCTGGGACTGGTTAACAGATGACCAAATGGATGCCATTGGCCAAGACAAGGCAACACCCAATGGGATTCAACAACATTGCATCTCTGTGAAGGATCACACAGTGGGGATGGGTGTGCAGAGTCATAGCCATCGAACATCTGCTTCACTGGTGGGGTCCCCCTTTCCTTGATGTAGCAACACATAGATATGTCACACTTTTGACCTGCAAGTATAATTAGAAATTTATGCACATGCATAAACATTCACAACCTGCAGTGGCCCTTTTTTTTAGTGCACAAAGAGTTTGAAAGGACAAAAAAAATTAGGTGGGGAAAATATGGAACTCGTAAAATATTTGCAAACATTTGGTCCCACCCTAACACTACTGCCCATAAATGTGACCTACATGTGCAAATTCCTGCCACAAAATCTGGCACTGCAGCAGCTTTTATGGACCTTTCATAAATCTGTGCGTTGAACTACTAGTATGCCAACGATTGCTGGCAGAAGTTTCAGCTTGAAAGGCTGCTCTCCCCACATGCATTCATGAGTAGTGACGTTCGGTGCGTGCGATGGCTGATAGAGAGGTGCTCGATCTCGGTTATGGCTATGTGTGAGTAAATATGTTGTACATCACCCTCACGCCCATATACTGTTAAGATGTAAATAAAAAAAAAATATTCCGCATAAGCAAGGGTTTGTAACCATTCCTGATGGGTCCATCTAGACTGCAAGTCTAGATGGACCGATCAGAAATGGTTACTGATGGGTTACTCCTGCAAGGAAGGCAGTTGACACTTTGTCACTTTTTGAGATAGAACACCCTTCCCAGACTGATTGCAGGTGGGGCTATGATGTGTATGCAGCCCACTATATCTCTGCAGTGCATAAAATTTTGTGCTCCACAATATGTCTGATGATCTGTATCCTTTGAACCGATCATGCAGGTTCTGTGTATGATTGATTGCAAGGCACTGCAAATCGATTGTGACACACCAAAATTGGCACAGTTCTGTGCCACAGAATAATACTGGTTGATTACAGTAATTAATGACACAAGATAAAAGGTGTGCTCTCGTTTCAAACATGGGAATGAAGTCCAGTGTGTCAATACCACAAGGAAAAATTCAATGAGTGGTCAGGTGCCACTCTGTTGTGCACATGCATACAATAAGATAATAGCTGCACTTTGAGAGCAGCTGCATCTAAGCCCTTTAATTGCCATGTCTCAGCCACTTCCACTTTTAGTTGCAAGCACTATTTACAAGAATGGAGCACTTTACCGGTGAAAGACTTAATGATGCCTCAAGTAGATCGGACGTTTGTGTAATAACTTAAATCACACTTGCCAGGATATTTGTTGTTGCTAAGCCCCCTTTTGAGATTTTTATTTCTTTATGTACAGGTACTACTACTTTCATTTGGAAGGTATGGTTAGACTAGGTTTTCACGCCAGAAATATAAAGGTACAATAAAAATGTTGTCATTGCAACTCGCACAACAAATAAACAATTATGCAATCTAGTTCTAATTCGACAAAATGGTGAGTCGGGCCAGTTGGTTCATTATGAAAAAACAACAAGCGCTGAAAGACTAGGACAAAGTAAGAAAACGACGACACAAGGCGCTAATAAAAAAGAGCCCGTTGCAGAAGAAATGAATTGCAACAAAATGATGAGTTGGGCCAGTTGGTTCATTATGGAAAAAACAAGCACCGAAAGACTACCTAGGACAAAGGAAACGACGACACAGACGAGTGCCTTGTGTCGTCGTTTCCTTACTTTGTCCTGGTCTTTCGGCGCTTGTTTTTTCCATAGTTCTAATTCACTTGAGCTATGTAACTCGCACTGCAAGGGAGACAAAACCAAGCACTAGTAACAAGAAAAAGTAATGAGCCTAGGCGTCCAGTGCGAAAGCATTGACCACTGGACAACATGCATTCTCTATTCGTAACTTCTACTTCTATGAAAGCATCTCCTGCTGGTAAGGCGACCGAAACCTAAACAGTGGCTAGCATAACGTGCATGCTTAGACTGGCTTCTATCATGACCCAGAAACACAGCAGCTTTGATTCATTGTCCAAAATGGACGTGTACAATAAGACCCATATGTCAATTTATCTGAGGTTGGAAAGGAGGCTGGCGGAGCAACCTTTTCTTAGTACCACTGACCAGGCACTCTACCAAGACACGTGAAGTCGTGGCCGTGACCTGAAACGCAGGAGTTTTTCTCTGGATAAATTCGAAGCGATAAAATTTTACTGGTGTCAGGAACTGTTTCAACACTTTTAGAGGACACAAAACCATTTCTTGCGATTTCAGGTAAAGCTTCAGATAACCTACAGCTACAATTTTAAGCACCAACACAGCTGGAGCGACATTACCCCGACGCATGGCTCTTTGAATAGCTTTACGAGCTGCTATTGTCCCAAAATAACTAATTTCTATTTGATAAATGAAACACGGGGGTGTCCCGTTAAGCCTCGATCTTATGAACCATACTGCCGAGCAAAAATATGATCTCAGTGCAGATTCTCTTCAGGTTTACGTCACGTGACCTGTTAGCTGGATGCTGTCTTCAAACACCTGAACAACAAACCGTTCATCTGAAAAAGAAATAATTACACATGACACAATATTTGGTGTAGGAACACACGTCGATCTTGCAGAAGGTGGAACCATATTTTTCACAGCGGCACTATCATACTATAAACAAGTTTCCGACTGGCACGTTTAATGTCCTACACTGCCCGTTCATTCCAGTCACACTAATGCCTCTTGATAACGGTGTTTTTTTTTTTTACAAGTACCGCCGACCACTGTTGTGGGAACGCACAAGACACGCTCATTTCAGTGCTGCGCCGCCATTTGCTTCCAAGGGCCGCTCAAGACACTGGCCTCGCCCACTGGCACACGTGGTGGCGGGCAGGCAGGCGCTCTGCGTAAGGGTTCTCACCTATCTGTCCAGCCTCGCACACCACTACCTGAGCCCTTCTAAATGCAAATAAAATTATTATTATTATTACATTGTTATATCGAGGGGCTTTAACTCACACTGCTTACACTTCGTCGGAACGGCTGTGAGCTGTTATATGGCCGAGCGCGGCGAAGTTTACCGAGGATCTCGTTTTCGAGCACGGCAAACGGTGGTTTTCTCAACCACTTGCACAGTGAGATGCCGCCGCTGGCTTACGTCATCCCGTGATTACAGCGTCGTGGGCAGCAAAATACGACAGGTTTGTTTGTATCCAGCTTGAATGAGGACGTACTCCTTCGGTGGCGTAGACCAGGGCACATAGGTTGGACATTTACATGTACGACCATACCCTTTTAAAATGTACTACATGTAAATGTCCAACCTAGCCATCCATTAGCAAACTTTTACCGGGTTGGGTTCTTGCAGCGCTTTTAGAAGACGAGGCAGCACTGTTCAGAGACCAGTAAATTTTACTCAAGGACAGCACGTTACCGTACGTCCCACACAAACCAAATACACTCTACTGTGAATGAAGAACACAATATGAAACTGAGGAGATCGATTTGAATCTACAAGATGCATCAATCTGCCGGTGTCGCCCGCCCGCCGCCAGCCTAGTGGATTGGATCGGATTTCTACAATTTTAATGTTGCAGTTTAAATTTCTAAACTGCAAGTCGAGGGTAAGCGTTCAATAAAATTGCTCTATGCCAAATCTTCCGCACCTATGCGAATGCTTAATTTTTCTTCTTACATAATTGTTTGGCGTGAGAACAATAAACAAGTCTCGTAGAAAAATTAAATGAGCGCTCAATGAAAGCCGCACCGCCGGCCAGATGGGCGGCCGAGCCAAGCCCTGTGTCGGCTGGTTGAGTGACTGGTTGAGTGTGAGTGAAAATACGTTTATTGACAATAGAAAAAGAAGCAGTCAACTTATTGGCAAGTTTATAGAAAGTTGCTTAGGCGGGACATTGGCGATTTATATAACTCCGGTCCGGCCAGGTTTCGGCTATCTCGGAGAGCCAGGAGAGCTGCGTCTGATGTTTGTGAGCTTCTTGGCCGAGCATCGGTCGGGTTGTCACCACCTTGCCATTTATTTGTCACTCTGTTTAACATCGAGCCGGCGTCTTTCTTACTGTCCCTCTTCTCTTATCACGTCCACAACGAACCGGTGTGTGTCTGCATTGATTTCATTCGCAGAACGCCAGTTATCCTGGGGGTGTTTGGGGCGCAGTAGGCTGCACCGATTGCCAGTTATCACAAGTGCGATGCTGATGCTGCGATGCACCCTTCCGCGGTGGGCACCAGCCACGTCAGCGCAGGGTGAGTGAACGGACGACCTGGCGGCCTCTCTTCCAGTGTATCAATATCACGCGCCAAAGGCTCACCCGTGCCACATACTCTTCAATGGTGCGGCAAGTCTGAAGCACATCAGGTTAAATCACAATTGCAGTAAAGATATAATATGCCTTCACAAACGGTTGTAACACACTTAGGCTGTGGTCCAAGATTTACTCGATCTTACTCCAGGGAAAGTGTTTTGTACCTTGGCGTTCGGAAACCTACCCGTGTCCAGCGTTTTTTAATCTGTGTTGTCATGTGACACGACCTGCCAGGGTAACTCGGATCCATTTGGGTAAGGTTTGGAACACAGCCCCAGTCACACTGAAGCATAAATGTGTGAATTCCCGTCTGGAATGGATGCCAATCGACTACTTCCAAAAATCCCTGCATGCAACACTGCATGCATTGCATTATGGGACCTCTTTGGCCATGAAAAGGAGTGGAAGGGCTTCGAATTTGATTGCCCTATTGGCAATGTAATGCATCTCAGCACTGCATGAAAATAAAGTCGGCGCTAGCATGCAATGCACCCGTTCTTCTTTGTGAGAGCCCCTGTTGAAACAGGTCTCCTGCGGCCGTAAGGACCTGCCTAGACTTAGCAAGAAGTAGGAGTATGGCTGGGGGAGGGGGGGGGGGGGCGCATCCCATACCTTTCTGGCAGCTTGGCTACCACTCCAGAGTGCGTTATGACCCTCCCAGCTCGCAGATCATTTAAGAAGCCCATTGAGGACAACATGGACCAGCATGACTGTCCCAGTATACTTCTTCCATATGCATTCGTAGTCCTGTTTACATGTGCACAAACTCTACCCCACGTAAGGATCCCTCCAACCCCCCCTCCCCCCCCCCCAAAAAAAAATAGAAACGTGCCCCAGCATTTTATCTGTATCAGTGGGCAGCACCTGCACTATTATAAATTTAAGGAGTCACATATTCCAAAATGTGAGCACGGTATCTGGTCGTGAAGGGATGTCATGAACTGAGGTTGGCAAATCGGAAATTGACACTGTGGCCAAGGGATTTATCAAGGTGCTTTGCATTTCACTATGCCGCTAGGATTGCTTCGATTTTGCACGAGATTTATATATGCTGTAGGCTGTGCAAACAATGCCAAAGGGAAATATTGTTCGTGAAGTGCTCTTTCTTACTTTGCCTTGTTTTTTGCACTAAAGACGTCTTAGTAGTTGGGTTGCACCAAACAAATCCCATGACATTGCCGGCAAATAGAAGGAAAACAGTGAATGATATGGTCTAACTACATATTTTAGTGAAAATGTGCCACCAAAAATGGTATGTAAATGATATTCCAACTCTTCCAGGCTCCTTGGCTGCTTCAGTGTACGAAGACTGCGGGTTCAGACCCAAATAAAGGTGCCTAAACGCAGAACATGTGCACACTCCGCAGCGTCCCGAAGACCAGTACGGCAGTACATCCTGGGGTTCGTAACCAAGGCGTGTGACATTGTCCCACAAAATAAGAATCTCCTGGCTTTGAGATTTTGTCAGTGCAGTGAGGTGCAATAGCACAAGATGGGGTTTTCAACGAGCAGTACTTGTTAGAGATATTTCCTGCAAAATTTAGGGGAAGTTTGTGGCATCAGTATCACAAGTGTTACTTGACACTGAATGTGACATGACATCACGGGACACTGGCATCACATGATGATGTCACTTGACACTGACCTTTTTTTGACATCATGACACTGATGTCACGTGACACTATAAGGTCACGTGACAATGTGACATGATGCGGTGAGACCAACGCAGGTAAGAAATGTCTGGAGAGTTCCCTAATAAAGCTGTCAATTTGAAGAGCTGCTGCTGTCTTGTTCAAGAATTGCGACGAACGTGTTTGATGGGCCCAAATAGAAGGGCAAGCTGCAGGACCGACTCGCCAACATCGGCGTCGTTAACCCCGAAACCTTTGACGAGCCGAGGAAAATGCCTGGAGCTTGTTTTTGGATATGATTCCAATGACTCGCGTTGCAGCTTGAACCATTATTGAAAAGTGTTAGTAAATAAGTTTTTTAAAACAATGCAGACTAGAATGCATTTCTTTTACTTTTGCTGTACACTTTTTTTTGTGACATCATTTTGAATGTTTTGTCCCAATCTGATGAAGGCTCCTTTTTCTATTTTGAGTGGATTATCTCTATATTTTGGGGGCGCTGGCTCTGTATTTTACAGGATATTCAGCATACTGTAAACAACTTTATTTTTGCGGGCTCAATATTTTGCGAATTGGGTGAGTTGTATTTAGAAATCTTTCGCAGGTTCGAAATTTCGCAAATCGGGGTGGTATGCTGTGTATTTGCACCATAAGTAAACATATTCACGGGACCTATTTTTTGCAAATCGTGGGCTATTCGTGAAATTCTATTCTATTTCATACTTAGCATGCAATGCTGTCAAAGCTACTGGCATGAGCGTGTTGCTTGATCTCTTTGATCATTTGCACATGTTCTCGCGCAAACAAAACCATAGATGAAGCCACGCGCTCGCGCCAGTAGCTTTGACTGCGTTGCACGCTAAGTATGAAACAGAGTATAGGTCCTTACGAAAGTTGAGTCGTTTACAGTAATTTGCAAGTTGTCATGCGCTCATTGTATATACAAATCATTCTTGTCCATTCACCCTCGTTTGAACTTTGCAGGTCAAAGTCTCTGGGCACTGTCTTCACGAAACTAGGGTGGTTTACATATTGTTTGCTGCCTTGGAAAGTGTGCCAGGCTACAAGCAAGCCAGCCTATGGCAGTGTGTTCTTATGTAAAGGAATGTGACAGCAGTGGATCAAATATGGCATGGCCTCATCCTGCCACTGGCATACAACTGTTCTCCAATATTTGTTGAACCCCAACTTGTTGATCCACCTTATCTAATCTGTAACCGTCCCATCCTGAGAAGTAGAGCCAATGTACTGGTGCCATTGTCTTGTACCTTTTGTTGTTACTATGCTGCAGAAACAGTTCTGCATTCACACCACCATTTTACATGTGTTTTTTATTGTGTTTTATGTTGTGTCGTGTTTTGTATTTTATTGACTTCGTCCTGGTAATTTTTTCTTATGGCTTATGATAGACTAAGGTTTTGGATATTGATTTTTGAACATTGTCTTGTTTAGCAGTATTGCATTGGATCTTCAGTGGCAGCTGGCTTTTTATTTGTGTATTCTTGGCTTTGAAGTTCATTGGTTTCATGCATCCAAACCACTCATTTATTTGCTGATGTAATTGCAGATGGGCTTCTGCTGTACTGCAGCTCTGGTTCCTTTTTTGTTAGTGCCCTGGTCACAGCAGAGAGCACTTTTTCTGTTGTGACGTGCTCTCTAGCTCTGCAATCTTTGGTTCTTGAATTATGCAATAACTGCTACCTGTTGTGTGCTGTATTTGCCTGTTGAGATCTGCGTTTACCTGTTCAGTGCTGTTTTACCTGTTGAATGCTGTCAATCACAATCCAAGTTCTGAAACTAACTTTCAAAGCTTGTCTTCTTTCTTGTGCCTTCCCCCCCTCCCCTCCAACAAATGTTTTTTGTCTCTGCAGACCCTGACAATGGACAGGGAAGCACTGACTGCATGGACGTCAAGGGCAACCTTTCTTCCTGCAAAAGCGGGCCGGACGTGCATCTGCAGAAAACGCTTGAAAACTGGGACAAGCACCAGTGCCGTTTCTGCGTTTACTTCAGCCGTTCTCCGGCGAATGTTGCCATCCACGAAAGGACGCACACAGGAGAAAAGCCCTTCATTTGCCATTTCTGCCAGAGAGCATTTGCAATTAAGAAGACCTTGCTGAACCACGAAAAGAACTCACACGGGTGAAAAGCCATTTGAATGTCAGTTTTGCCAGCTAGCGTTTGCACAAAGGATAAGTTGTGTGCATCATGAAAGAATCCACACGGGGGAAAGACCGTTCATGTGCAACATGTGCGGGAGCGAGTTTTCACGTAAGTCGAGCTTGGTAGATCATGAGAGGACCCACGTGGGAGAGCGGCTGTACAGGTGCGAGACCTGCGGAAGAACGTTTAGACAGAGGGAACACTAAAAGGCATCAGAAAAGTCATGACAGATGAGGGTTACCTGTCACCTAATAGCTGAGAAACATGTCGGCATCTGAGGCTGCTGGTAAAACTCCACCTTGTGTTCACCCCTTTCTGAGGAACATAGAGGGGTCGCATCTGTGGCCATGAGTGTTTGTGTCAAGCTAGATGTTTTCGGCATTTTGTACTTTGCATATTCTTTTTGAAAAATAAAAACGTGAAAAAGTTTGCAGTTGCATTTAAATTTATAGGGATCAAACCGTCACATGCACAGATACATTTTATAAGGAATGCAGTGGACACTAATTCCAGTCTTAGCCTTCCAGGCATGCGACACTGTGTCTTTACTCGTCATCTCAAGAAAAAAAGTTTTACGCGTTGTTCCTGTGCCATGCAAGCAATTCTTACAATATTTTGTTGTCACGGGAAGAAGCGATGCTTTTGGCGTTTGAACCGTGTACACGATAAGAAAACATATCTAGAATGCACCTACATATATCTTAATTTTTCACATAAAGGGAAAAATTAAAACTGCTCCGCGAGGAACCGGAATTTTTTATGTTGGTTCTTGCGGAGAAAACAAGTATAATGTCGCCACGTCCTCCTTTTACATACTTTTTTGCTTGCTGCTTTCGCAAAGACTTGTCCAGTTGTCTTGGGGTCCTCTGCCCCAGTATAAAAGGCTCTGCTCTGCCCTACCTCTAATGAAATTTTTTTTCATTATTTCTTGTGTTTTTTTTAATGCGAAATTAGAATAGCATTTTTGGATACTTCACGCACTTTTCGCCTATGTATCTATCTGGCTATCTAACCTCTTACGCCGCGGGTCGATAAATAAATAAAAAAGACCGGCGCCGGCTGGGATTCGAACCGTTGACCCTTTGATCAGCAGGCAGACGCGCTCACCACAGAGCTATGAAGGCAGTCATTCAACGCACTCAACGCCTGTTTATATCTTTACCATAGGACGCGCTTTACAGCGCTGTCACAGCTACCGGTGCGCGCGCTCCATGCACGAGGGCTCATTCCGCTCTCGTGAGGCTGAGCACGGCCGCTAGCTCACCCTCTCCCGCGCTCGGGAGAGGGTGATGTAGCGGCCGTGCTCAGCCTCACGAGAGCGGAATGAGCCCTCATGCATGGAACGCACGCGCACCGGTATGCTGTGACAGCGCTGTAAGCGCGTCCTGTGGTAAAGATATAAACAACCGTTTAGAGTACCGTTGGTTGAGACTAGCTGAGACGCCAGAAAGTCTGGTCGGTACCATTTTGAGTGTTTGTGCGTATGGCGCGTACTTTGCTCGCCTTCCTAAGTGACACAAACGCACGTGCTGGGCTGCGGAGATCGTGCGCAGGGCTGTGAAAGTGTCAACAAATTTAGAATCGCCTCAAGAGTGGGCTGGCGTATCTAGAGTGTGCCCGGCCACCTGACGAACGCGCATAACTCCGCACCGTTTGATGATTAGGGAGTTTTAGCAAGTCGTTTTTCAAGCACACGGTTCCGAAATCACGAACGGTACAGCTGGACCGTTCCGTGAAACCGTACGTGAAATTCGACATACTTTAGCGAATCGTGAAAGTTGCGCGACCGTGTAAACGATGATGCTGATAGGGCTTAACGGTGGCGCCATCTTCTAGTGAGCATGTGAAACATTCTGCAACGTGTAAATCCGTGGCGGACACCGTGGTGGCGGGTGGCGGCTCGTGTTTCCGGCGTGCGACTGATGTAAACAAGACGGCCGATGCAACATTTGCCGGTCGGAATTTCAAGAACTGCGAAGCTAGATGGAGTAAAAAGTATCTAAACGACCGTAAAGGTATGTGGTGTGTCTCCGTCATCCTGAACTTGAACGATCGTTCACGTTGTGTGCCGTCGAACCAAATCATTTCGTCTGCTCGCGGTCGCCACGGCAGCTAGTCTGCCCGCAGATCGCAAAAATTTACTAGCATGCGTTGTTTACAGCATTCACGATCGCTTACCATTGTGAGCAGTCCTCGAAATGATTTGGTTCAACCTCTCAAATGAAGCAGACTAACAGGACGGCAAATCTCCTCCCGCTGTCCTAAGCCTAACGCTCGGCTGGGTCGGCGAAGGCAGTCGCCGAACCGACCGCCATCTTTGTTTTTACCCGAGTCGTGAACGGTGCTGGCTGCGTTCCGGTGACGACTCCAGCGGCTGGAATGGGAGAAACGAACGAGAAGAGCCTCCCGACGTCCCGAACGACTCGCGCGCGCATGCGCAGTGGCGTCGCCGATGCGTTGGAGGGCGAACCGTTCGTGTGGAAACGACCTGCTAAAACTCCAGATAATCATTCCCAAAGGATGGGTTCTGCTGATTTTTTACATTTGCGTTGCATGTTTTATGCGGTGCTTGCGGCGCAGGTGTATGGCAGCCGGCCAAATCCCTTCGAACGTGACCGCCTTCAACATTCTCAAGGCCGGTTCAGACACTTGCGTTTGAGTGCGTTTGACTGCGTTGCGTCGAGTACCGAAAGCGAGTCACCGGCACATATGTGCTTCGTATGAAGCGTGGAATCCAATTCCAGGAATCATCTTGGCACGCGATATAAGCAGCAGGCATGTCCTGGTTTCTAGCTGCCGCAACGCAGTCAAACGCAACTGTCTGAACCAGGCTTCAGAGGCCGCGGTGGCACGCTTCACTATAAAATCAGAGTTAGGCTTCTGTAAACATGCAATTCTGCATTAAAAACTGGTTTATGTGGATTAAAAAAAAAAAAACTGCCTGAGCAATGTTTTGTTAATTGAGAGAGACGAGAATTGTACCTTTTATTGTTTTACTTGACTATAAATCAGTTGTTGCAGTTAAAGGGACAATGAACCGAAATTTGGATTTCGCAAAATAAGGCTCTAGAAGCGTTGAACGGGACGCTACTAACTCCAAAACATTACTCGTACATCGATATCTCAAACGGATGGCCGTACTGTTAGAAAAGAAGGGCGCGATCAAGCGAGGTCTTTGACGTCATTGTACCGCTGTAAAATTTGAGAATGAGGGAAGCGGCCTCGCTTCTCTCCTCCTCGCTTCGGTTCACCAGCTCGAGCAACACACGGGACGTAGTGAGGAGGAGAGGAATGGAATCATGACGTGCCTTGTCTCGCCGGTCGGGTTCAATCGCGCACTTCATTTCCGGAAATACGGCGATCCGTTAGAGATATCGCTGTATGAGTGAAGTTTTCGGGTTTTGCACCGTCCCGTCTATCTGTCCAGCCTTGTTTTGTGAGCTCAAAATTTCGGTTCAGTATCCCATTGAACACGTCACGTTGTCATGGGGCAGGAGTGTTGGGCGACTTTGTCTAACCAAACCACACTTGGTTTATCAGACCATAGAAGTTTCAGGATGAACAGCATGATGTTAGTAGTAGTTGATTCATCTTAACTCTTTGTGCTTAAAGGTCTTAGGGACTGTCAATCATATATAGCTTCATTTAAAGCAACCTATAAAAACTGTAGGCAAGTGTTTTTAATAAATGATTTTGACAGGCTGCCAGACAAAAAGATACCAATTTGTAGCCTTACTGCATGGTCACGTGCGCTGATAAGAAAAAAGGCATTTTGACAAAAAATAAAGCAGCTGAGGGAATATTTTTAATGTGTATAAAACAAGATGCTACACATGTATATGGTTTTAATGCGGAGGGCAAGTTCATATGCTTCTTGCACAGGGGTTACAATGATGTCAGAACGCCAAACTCTTATTGGATGATTGAAAAAAAAAATAGTGGGTAGACCTCAAGGCATTTAGCATTGCGGTCGACCCACTATCCTTTTAAACAAAGTCAATCAGAGCTCAGCGTTGTTATGACGTCACCACAACTCCTACACAAGAAGCAGACGACTTGCTGTCCAGTGGTGCACTACTTGGAGGATAAATACTTTTGTTCTATATCATAGGCGCAGTGGCGTCACGAGGGTCAGCGGCACCCGGGGCGGCAGACCGCCGCGACACCCCCCCCCCCCGCTCTTGCGTGGGCCGCCGCGACTTCCCCCCCGCTCTCGCGTGGCCCGCCGCGACTCCCCCCCCCCCCCCCCGTGGCCTGCCGCGACACCCCCTGAGCCCTGCACCCGGGGCGGTCCGCCCCCCCCCCGCCCCCCTTGTGACGCCACTGCATAGGCGTAGACTACGGGGGCATCGGGGCTCGTGCCCCCTGGGCCCGGGCCATGATCCTTACCAAGACGCTGTTTACGTGCCATGTAACGAGCTTCTAGTTGTGGCATGTAAACAAAATAACGCCCACGTTGCCTTTATTGACAAAATACATGAGAAATGAAACCCCAGCGTGCTTTCGTTAGCTTCAATCTCCAGTTCTGGCAAAAAAATAACGCGCAGCCTCCCCCCCCCCCCCCGGTAAGAACTTGTAAGCCTGCCCCCGCCGGGAAAATGAAAAAGTCTACGCCGCTGTTCTATATTGATTGCTTGTTGCATAGTCAAGGTAACATATGATGCAGTGATTGTGAAATTTTTCTTGCGGAAATGGGGAACATACCACACTTGAAAGCTGCGCGTGTTTATCAAAATAAAATTTGTATTCAATTATAAGGTGCACCAAAAAATAATTTTGGAAGTTGAGGAACGAAGAGCCGGTCTCTGACTGCACAAGAGGCTCGCCGGCTTTCTCGTAGAGCCTTCACTAACAGCTATGTGTAATAGTTAACATTGATATTTTCTCACCGGTAATCTACTTGTCGCCAATTGGTAAACGTCGCATGCTACCTGACTTTAGGGTGCCTTCCACACCCGAGCAAGTCTGACGGCGGATGGCCTTTTTAAAACGGGCATAATTTTCTTATAACGCACGGGAGGCAGCGATAGCCATTTAGTACCCTCTGTCCCTGGGTATGTCGGCTAAATTTAGTCGGTTTTATCGGCTTGCTCTTACCTAGATTGAGCTCCCCAGAAGTCGCTTGTGTACTATGTAATAAAAAACCTCTGACACGCAAAAAAAGATATTTTATATATTTCTTTTTCGTGTTAGGCGTTAAAATGGTGTGTCAGGACATCACCAAAAAATTATTTCACTTTAGAGTTGCGTAGTTTTTTTAAATAAAAAATAGAAATACGAAGCTTCATTCAAAGTGCCCGCCAGTGCCCTGTGACGTAACCATGTACCGCAAGGTGTCGGGGATCACGAAAGGATTACCTTTCGCCAACGTTAGTAGAACTCTCAGTTGGGAAACTCAGCGTTGAAACCTGGGCCGCTGGCGTCCACCGAGACCGAGCTAAATACGACAACCGCGGTCTTAACTGTGGTCGCCTTGAGCTTTTAGAAAGCATGTTTTTGCGTAAAAACTAGCGGAAAAAACTCTTTTCGTAGTAACTTTTATTGGAGTTTAGTACAAAATGGGGGCGCGTGTTGTTTTCTAAAATCTTTAGTTTGCAGGTTTGCAGTATAATTAATATTGTTTTTATACAACCGTGCCTCAGCGGTGATTTCATGTAGCGCGTCCTGAGTTAGGCGCATATTAACCATGGTAGTAATCCGCGGCGCGTCCGCTTGGGAGTCAGGGGCGGTACCTCGAAGCCCCTTCAACAGTATCTGTTCTGGCCCCAAAATGGCCGATTACAACTGAAGTCGGAAGTGTGCAGTTCCTGGACTGGCCGCTGCGGAAGAAATGGCGGCGTTGGGATCGCCATCAGCTCGGTTCTCGTGGACGGATCGGTGCCACTTTTTCAGAGCAGTCTCTATGGCAGTTTCCCAACTGAGTGGTTCTACACTCCGTTTCACCTTATGTTGTACCGCAGCGAAGGCTAGAAGCGCGAGCTCATAGCGTTGGCAGCTGCCTTTAATGCACGAGAGGCTTGTACCGCCGAGATGTGCCCTATAGCAAGGAGCTCGCGCCTGTAGCCTTTCCTGTGGTACGACACAAGGTGAAACAGAGTATATTAACGTTGCCTTTCGCCTAATGTTGATACAGGGAAGTATTGTTCGCATACTTCCTCTCACTTAGCAGAAATAGCAGTGATGGAAGTGCTGCGCCAAATCGCGCCATGAACGAAAATTTGCTACATCTTGTGCCAAGATGTAATTTTTGCCAAGAATTGCGCCACACCTGCGCCGAGTGGGCTTCAACAAAGAAAAACATAAGTTGTTGGTAATATTCAAAGGAGGGAAAAGGAAAATTGTTTAAGTATCTAATTCACTGTCTGCTTACCGTATAAGTAGTTTGTCTCGTCATAGGTAAGAGCACTGTCGAAGGCTCGAACATCTACAACCACGAAGACATACTAAAAGCGCATGGGACATTCGCTGCACTTGATCGGTCTAGCTGACGGAAAAAAACAATATAGGAAGATGACAGATGCCATTATGTCGCGCTTTTACGCTGTTTGATTAAGGTACGTTTATACACCAACGTAACGTCGACGGGCGCGGCGTAGCGCAGCGCGCACAGATACTGATTGGTCGCGGATATCGAGTTCCTGGCTGCCGGCCAATGAAAGGTGCGCGTTCTGCGCTATGCTGCGCCAACTGCGCTCAACGTCGGAGTATAAACAGCCCTTTAGTCCCACTGGCTCGCAGCGTCGTCGTCGGCGATTTGACGTAAGGTTAAACGAAGATTTCTCGTTAACCGCGCCGGCCGGTTAAAGGCCGACTACCAGACCCGAGATTAATTCTGCAAGGCAGAAGATCCTCCTCACCAGGGGGAGGAGGAAACGGGCAACGGTAGACAGGGTAGAAGGGGGGAAAGGAGGAAGCGAGGGAAAAGTGGAAAGCGCGAACTGGTCGTCGGTGCTTTAATGCGTTGCCCAGTTGGTCGCCGACATCGTCTAAACTTCTGGACGATATCGGCGATGTCAAGAGCAAAAAGGGCGAGAAAACTGCAAAATGGTAAGGATGACAGATACTATGATAAGACAGAACAAGGGTCTTGTACTCCTGATGAGATCACTTGATTATCACCTCTGCCGCATGCCTCCGTCCGTGAGGTGGAGTACCGTGGCACTTGTTCCGCTTGGCGCTCGCGTCGGGCTTCACCGCTTTGCACCGGAGTGCTAGGAGCAGCGGCTGACCCGGGGGTGCGCCTGGGTTAGCGCGATTGTTTCGGAAATTATGCTCAGTATCATAGGCGGAAAGTTTTCAACTTCTCAAGACCCCGAATCCTCCCCCTCCCCCCCCCCCCCTCCCTCCCCGTAGCCCCGTAGTCGGCACCACTGCTCATTATTATTAGAGCTCTGCCTTCCTTAGTCTTGATCATAGGTTGACTTCTAATTTATAAAAAGCTGTGCCAATAAAATAATTGAAAAAAAAAGATTTATCCCAATTGTAGTGTTGCGCTGTGATTTGTTTTTATTATTTTTAATTAATACCGACTGTGAATAGAACCTACTCTGCCCAGAGACTTATATTTCTAAAAAGAGATCTGTGTCCCTTTTGCGCCCTTCTCTTATTACACAAGGTAATCACTAATAAGTAATATGCTCCATTATCAAAAAGGAACCCTCAGTCATTATCAAAGATGAACTCGTTTTGTGACGCATTCACCTTTTTATTTTCAAGTTAGTGTTGTGCCAACAGATGTTGTCATCTGCCCCAAAAGCGTCAGTGGCTGCTCCAGGCTATAATACCTTGCCCGATACAAGACCTGCTCCAAAAAGGTCAAACTCCGCTTCAGTCGCTGATAGAACCAAAGAGAAATTAATCTACCTACCCTCAAATGCATACTTTTGAGAGAGGAGGACTCTGCATCAAATCGGACGATTTCGAATATTGAATCGTATTTCTTCCAAAATCATTTTTCCTTCGTAGAGTGCTGTTCTTCGATGGTCATCATCATATCTTGGGCTTTACATACTTCCTAAATTAAAGATGCAACCAGAGTCGGAAAGCCTGTTTAAAAGATATAAATTGTAGTCTCCTAATCGGGCCCATGGCATCGAACACCTGCATGCCCAAACCCAAAGTTAAACCAATCGAGCGTTCGGCATGCAAAAAGGGGTCGTGCAAAGAGCTCAATTCCAGCATCAAGAGATGTTGGAAGCTGGTTGTTTTGACCGCAACCCGCTCGCGACACGCTCCAGCGACGACGACATCATCACGAACGAACTCGCCGTCGTTCGTGATGATATCACAGGTGCATGCAGGGCGGAAGGTTAAAGGACTGGGGGCGAGAGCGAGAGTAGCGTTGGAGTAGAGTTGCGTACGAGAGGTTTTGATTGTATCGTGGCGAGTTGAGCTTGGGCGATCATGGGGGCGCCTGAGAAAGCGTTCATGATTACGTGGTTTATGCGCCCCATCGTGTGACTGACCTGGGCAGTGTTGTCGGGTCGCCAGATGAAAGTGATCAAAATTTGTGAATTGATTGTTGCAATTATCATAGTCGGTGGCAGATCGAAAACCCAGGGCGAGGAAAGGAAAGATGGGGAGGAGCAAGCAGGCGCAATGTTAGAGAGATGGGGACGTTTCCTCCTCTCCAGCATTCCATCTGCTTCCACCTGCGCAGCCTCGTTCCGTCGCCCTGGGTTTTTGACCTGTCACCGACAATAGACATCACATTTCAAAAATAATCAATCCGTTTAATTTCCGGCGATTGTTTGAGCTACTCATACTAGCTATATTTTCGGAATCACCGGCCTTTACCATTTCCGGTATGCTATTTAGTATCACGAAATTCAGAATAGCTATTGAGAACTCCCAAAGTGCAAATGATGCCAAAACCAACATTCAAATCTATCCGCTCTTTCCAGTGCCGTGCACGTCAGAGGAGGGCAGGCTTGCAGGTCGAGCGGGCAGTCTAGAAATGGACTATGCCGAGCATTTGCTTCGTGCTGCTGCGCGGGTGCTGGGGCGAGCTTCCAAAGCATTCATTTGACACCATAAAATTGCTTGTAAACAATTGGGAACAATGTCTACAGTTTAAGGAGTGAAACCCTGCTAGTGTGCCACTGCCAACACCTGCCTTCCGCTGACGTCACCTTTTCATTGTTGTCAATACAGACTTTCACCTTAAAAGGACAATGAAGGCAATTTAGGACATCTTTTTGGCGATTGAACTGGGTTCCAGGCACGTCTCAGGCCACGTTGCCCAAATTTCAGCCGAAACCGGCGCTTGTGTGCCGCGCAAATCAATAAAACAGTCGCGGTAATAATTGCACCGGGATCGACTGGGGCGACGCCCCGAGAGTTGCGGGAGAAGCCAGGAGAAGCGGAGCTCGCGTGACCGATGCGGGCCAAGACGCGCGACGTCACAAACGACGCGTCGCGCCGTTTGTGACGTCGCGCGCCTTGGCCCCGCCAAACGGGCTGACGCGCGCCGTTTGCGACGTCGCGCGTCAGCGATTGGTCGCTGACGCGCCGCTTGTGACGGCCAGAACGGCCAGATCGCTGCCGCTCTCCCTCGGCATCTCCCCGGCGTCCGTCCTTCGGCATGCGGGCCGCTCGTTGCCGGCTGTGCGGTCTCCGTCGGGTGATAGCAGAGGCCGCCACGCACGTACTCCCGTTCCGTTGGTGTTCGGTTACCGAACGGAAGCTCGAACTCGCTCGCGAGAGCGGCATTGCCGTCCATGTTGACAAATTCGGCGAAACGACCGCGCCACCGCGCTGCTATAACCCACCGCGGTAACCAGAGTCTCGACGCCCTAAATGCTACCGGTACCGACAATTCACGTGTGACGTCACTCCGTACGTCACCTCCGTTTTCGGAGGCCCAAAAACGAGAAACGCAGATAGTTGAGTTTCGGTTTCTTCAGTTCTTTCGTAGGTATAGAAATATGCGTCACAAATGTCTATAAAAATTTAGGCAGTATGCCAGGTTCCCAAGAAGCCTAAAAACACAATTTAAACAAATTAAATTAAATCGCCTTCATTGTCCCTTTAAAAAACACGGTGAGGACAAAAATTGTAAATTCAATAACCTCGCGAAAAAAAAAAATCTGGTAATATTTAGGTGACTATTTCAGCGATGTTTGTTGGTGTGTTTGGCTAATTTCTAAGCAAATGAAGAAAACGCCGGAGTACCTGCTTAAAGACCCCCAATTGGCAGCGGTACTGCACTGGTTAAATTTCTTATCGACAGCATAAATTAGCGACGCCGCACCTCAAACGCAGACCGACCGTACGCTGTATAAACACGAGCGTCAAATTTGGTTTGGTTATGGATCCACCGAAAAACGCGGCAGTGAATGGGGGTATTCACTGGACGCCATATTTGAGGGCACAGTTTAAGGCGCATGCTCATAACGAGCACACATTAATAGGCTGCCAGTGCCAAGACCGGTAGCTCGCCAACAGCACGCGCTCGGCAGGCGCGCGCACAGCTATACCAGCTGTACGAGCTGCCCCCTCCAGTGAATAGGATCGAATCGAGGAGATGGTGGCGCCATCTGTCGATGGAGCGAACAAATGCGAGTATCTTTCCGTTTGCTTCCGGCAGCGGCCGCTACTACCCTTGACAGTCGATGAAAGAGCCTAAATTTGGGAGGGAAAGCATTTCAAACCAAAAACCTTAATAAACCCCGTAGGGCGTTCGTAATTTAATGGCGGACGCTTTCCGGTGCAGATGATGATGATGATAATAATAATGATAATAATTTAATAATAATAATAATAATAATAATAATTTATTTATTTGTGGAGGAAGAGCATAACCAAGGCGCAGTGCAGGTTCGCCAAAGCCACCATGGGCTTGTGCGGCAAAACCAGCTATGTAATTGAATAAAAGTAAAAGAATCAGTTCTAGATAAAAAAAAAAGAATTATCACTATGTTTTTACAGCAGTTCCAACTGCATACTAACACACCCCCCCCTCAAAAAAATCTTTAAGTCAAAAAGATAAAAATATTAAAAAAAAAACAACACACACACACACACAATGCACTGGCGTCACTTTTCGTCATTGTTTGCCATTGAAAATAGTAGACATTCTTGTCCAGTTCTTGTGACACTGAAGATCTTGATGACTTCCTTTGTTGTCATATAATGTTAATAAACATAACTCATAAAACAATAAAAAAACACTTCTTAAAAATAAAAAAAAATGTTGTAAAGAAAAACTGATTATGAAATATTCACAAGGGTTCGTCGGTCATATCAATATGTCGAAGCGCTCTTCTGAGCTTTTTCTTGAGGTAAAGTCACATAAGCTGGCAGGTAGGGAATTAAAAATTTAGGTACATAAACTGACCGCATGTTCTTACCATGGCGTGTATAGTAAGAGGGAACAAGAAACTTAGATAGTTTTCGTAATTGTCTCATATTCGGACGAAGAGTTTTAAAATCATCCTTCCAGTAGTGTTCAAGCACGACTGATTCAAGAAACAAAGATTGCAGATTTGATCACAACCTATTTATCTGCGCATGTTTTCTAGATGTCAGTAAGGCCTTTGACACGGTGTGTCATTCTATTTTGCTTCAAAAACTTTCCTTTATCGGTTTCAGGGACCATTCTTCTTATAATAATAATTCTTATAATAAATAATTCCGGGGACCATTCTTCTATAATAATAATAATAATAATAATAATAATAATAATAATAATAATAATAATAATAATAATCTTTATTTCACACATTTCATATCAATACACAATAACGCGGGTCCGTCGAAAGCCAAAAGCGGCTTGTGGGACTGGACCCAGCAGCGGCGTGAGAAAATCACATTTGCACAAGGTTATAAAGCAAAAAAAAAAAAAAATTAAACACTAAAGAACAATTGCAAAGAAAAACTGCACACTTGTCCGAAGGGGGAAAAAAAAACACACAGTGACCTGCAATCATACATCACTAAATACTGTAGAGCATCGAGAAAAAAAAAATGAATGCTCACGTGAATACTCTTCGTCTGAAAACGAACAAGCAAACAAAACAAATCTGTTCATCTCTTATCTTCAAAACTTGAAACCAAACGCTGAGAAGCGTGAAACGCAAGAAAAAAAAAACCTCAAACCACAACATACATCTATCGCACATGACAAGGGAAAAAATATAAAAAGAATATATCCGGAAGTGTACTTTTAACAGATTGTTCTTAGTTGTTTTTTTAACTGACGTTTTGAGTTTAGTTCCAAGAATGACTCAGACAAACTATTGAAAAGTTCAGGGACGTAGAATGAGCGCATACGTTTGCCATATTTCGTGTAAACTCGAGGAATTATAAAACGTTCACTTTCCCTTAGAGTGCGTTGCACGTCACGGGGTGTTTTGAAAAGACTAAACCAATAATGCTTGCCAATAACACATCGTTTGTACAGTGCTGAAAAACGCGGAAGGCACAAAGAAAAAAACAGCTCTTCACTTGGCACATCTAAAGATGTGTATGCTACGCTTTTCAAAATACCTTTGAGAATGCTGTCTATTTTATTATGCCAAAGCGCAGAACAGTTGGCATAGACAGTGATTCCATAACGTAACAGGCCGTAGGCTAAGGCATTAACAATCATTTTTCGAACAGACAATGGTAGAAACGCCTTCGTAGAATATAACATACAGGACACACTTCGCATCTTCTTGGCTACGTAACTAAGGTGCGAGTTCCATGATAAATCGCTGTCAAAAGATTCCCAAATACTTGGTCGTACTAACGTATTCAAGAGGTGTACAGGAGCAGGGTGTGCACCTGGACGAGTGCAATACAAAAGAAACATCTAAGCATTTGTGTTTCAACGGACTACTAAAGTATATAATTTTTGTTTTATGAACGTTTATTTTAATTAGATTTGTGTCAAACCAGTCCATAAGTCAGAGTCAGCATTACCTATGCCAATAATCTAATCGCGCTTCTCAAATTTATATGTCTTGATACTGGCAGCGTGTCGTCAGCCTACTGATATATTTCGCATCCCGATTATCGTTTTAGCAAGGTCATTTACATACAGATTGAACAGTAGTGGCGATAACACCGAGCCTTGCGGTACCGCCTGCTTTCAAATGCACTTTCTCGCTCCTACTGTTGCCGACTGCAGCTTGCTGTGTACGGTTCGTTAGAAAGTCCTTAAGTCACGATTAAATGAATGGTCCCCATTTTTTAATTCTATAAAATGCCAAATAATAATAATTTTAATTGCCAAAAAAAATGCCAAAAATAATAATAATTTACCAAAAAAAAAAATAATAATAATAATAATAATAATAATAATAATAATAATAATAATAATAATAAATTTATTTATGAAGGAAGAGCAAACCTGCGCTGTATACAGCAGTTCCAACTGCATCGCTAACGCTCCCCCTTTTCCAGAAAAGCACAAAAAACATTTATAAAAAAAAAAACACACACACACATACAATGATAATTGAATATAATGATAATGAACAAAAACACACAAATAATAATAATAATAATAATCTTTATTCATCGTTTGAAGTGGAAACAAAATACAAAAATAAATAAATAATAATAATAATAATAATAATAATAATAATAATAATAATAATAATAATAATAATAATAATAATATTAATTTGTATTCAGGAACATTTATAAATTCATACAGGAGTGCGGGGGCAATCAAAGCCAACAGTGGCTTGTGTGACGCCGCCCTAAAAAAAAAAAGAAAGAAACACAGGTGGAATGTCCAAGAACACAGTCAGTAAAAATTAGCACAAATAAAGCAGAGGACGGGAAAGAAAGCGATGATAAAGAAGTTAGGAGTGCACAAGACAAGATGACTAATATATACACAAATACATATGTACTAAATATAGGCATAATTGTGAAACGACCAAGAACAAAGTCAGTACAACAATTAGCAAAACTAAAGCAATCTGGACGGGAAAAAACGTGAATAAAGCAGTTAGGAGTGCACAAAGCAACATGAATAATATGTACACAAATACCTATGCACTAAATATAAACATAGTTATGTAATCTCTCCTCCAGAAAGATAAAGTTTCATACTTTTCTTCAGCTGGCTCAATGAATTAGCCTGCAGAATTTCAGAGTGCAAAGTGTTAAATATCTCGGGCACATAATATTCGCGCGTATTCCTACCGTATCGAGTACGGACAAAAGGGATTTTAAATGTTTCTTGAAAACGAAGGGAATGAGTAGGTACGTTTTCTCTTTTGAAATCATCAGACCAGAAGTAGCGTTGGACAACAGTTCGAGTAAACAGATTTTTGAGACATGGGAATTGCAGAAAGTTAAACAGGTCACTGTCATCAGGTATTTGCAAGCCATAAGATACACTTTTCAAAATATTTTTTTAAATGCTATCTATTTTACCATGCCATTGGGCAGAACAGTTTCCAAACACTGTAATTCCATACCTTAGCACGCTATATGCAAGCGCGTGGGCGATTATTTTACGTACTGAAAAAGGCATAAGCGATTTGGTATTATATAAAAGGCAACTTACACTCCTTAGCTTTGCACAAATAGACATAAACTGAGCATTCCAAGTTAGGCCGCTGTCAAATAAAATTCCAAGGTACTTGACAGATTCAACATATTCCAATGAAACACACTTGCATGGTACACAATTTGAGTGATATAAAACAAAACGGAAATCCAGACGCACGTCTTTAAAGGGATTATGGAAACAGGTAAGTTTAGTCTTATTTACGTTAATGTCCATAAGGTTTCGCTGAAACCAGTCCATGACTGTAGTCGCAGCAGACTGTAGTGAGCGGGCGGCATTTTCAAAATTAAGATGTCGAGTAATAATTACGGTATCGTCCGCATATTCATAAAGCGTGACCATCTTCCATTTCTTTTTGGTTGCCCATGCCGCACATGCGCGCGTCGCAGCGTAGCAAGAAGGGTAGCACTCGAAAAAGCTGAGTAAATCTCGGGAACACTTGCAAATGATCGACGCTTTCGCTTCCTCCCTGTCTGTTAGTAAGTTGCAAGCATGGGCGTACCAACCGGGGCTGCAAGGGGCGCTTGCCCCCCCATCTCTCAGAGTGGGGGGAGAGGCATGTGTTTGCCCCCCCCCGGCCCTGGGGGGGGAATAGGGGTTTGCCCCCCACTCAAAAACAAGTTGGTACGCCACTGGTTGCAAGGCATCATGAACCTACGGTTATGGGCCTGCGGCCATCTGTGATGACCTAACTCTACAGAGTTAAATTAACAACAGTAATACCAATATTACAATAATAATGCACAAACGCGGCCGATAAACCACGTCGCGCCAATCGAGCATTGGGAGACCCTCTCAGATCTAGGCACACCGTGGTAACAAAGAAATGGGGGTGCCATCTTTCGACGGAGCGAACAAATGCGAGCGTTGTTCGTTTTGTTGCCGTCAGCTGCCGCCACTATCTGTTAAAGGGCGACGAAGTCCCTAACCGCCGGCTCACCTGGTTCATCCCATTTCATGTAAATAAACAACTTTTCCTTTCGTACTGTCCATTATTGGATCAGAAGCATCGAATTATAAACTACTTATCTTCTTATTCCACCAATTTTGGCAACCGTCCTCCTCTTGGTTCGAAGATTCCTCGATAGGAAAGTTGTACAAAGAGCGCCATTAGAAAGGGGAGGGAAAATAAACGGTTTCAAGTAATTTCAGTAGTTCCGAAAGTAATAAGATGACTCCTAATAAATTAACGACTGAACAGCGTTGCTAAATGCTCTTTAAATCCATCTGATGTAAGTGCTCTTTCGGTTGTAAAATGTTTTGTATAACTTCTACTTCGTTTTATTCTACATTATTGAGTTTATTTGTTGTTTTATTGTATTAAACTGACCCCTCCCCTTTCATGTAAGGCCCTAACTGGGCCTTTAAGCTGGAAACGAATGAATGAATGAATGAATGAATGAATGAATGAATGAATGATCACAAATTGCTCCATAAAGTGATCGATTATAAGCAATTGGACTGCTTGTAATGAGTACTGTACAAGTCTGGTTCTGAGCGCCGATGGCAGTTATTTCGGTAAAAACAAAAATTCTAGCAAAAAAGACAAATTTTCTTACTCTTTTTGCTACCATATGTTTGCCAAACAGGTAACGCGCACTGCTTTTAAAATCGCCGGAATAGCCTTAGAAACCACGACATTTATGCAGTGTTGTACCAAATACTCAACAAAAGTATTTAATACCAATTTGAAAATGTATTTAGAGTAGTCTTTAAGTTACTTTTACTACAAACTATCTTGAGTAGAGTAAACGTAATTTGAAAAAAAATAATTGAATTACATATGAAGATATTTGGCAAGAAGGTTGCAAGCATGGTAATATAAGAATAAAACAGTCAAAAGTCTATACTTGTGGTGGCTTCGCTGAAAATCACATTCTGCTGTGATCTTTACGACTTTCAAGAAGCTGCTGCAATCGAAGTTTACATGGAGATAATTCGGGAGATGCAACATAATGGGTACCGAAATATTTTAGGAACAAGGGGGACTCACGTATTGCAGGCATGGCAACTGGCGTGCTTTGGTTTAGCGGCACGCCCCCCGCAATGCTCCTGACGCATAGCGCAATAAGATCGTAATATGCCTTGACGCTATTGATTGGGCGGACTGGACACATAGTCCGGCATTGCATATCCCTACCAGCCGAATTAGATGTTGATTAGGCAGCCAGACTTGATGATCAGTACGTGAGTGAACGACAAACGCCCACGCTCGGGGAAAACATCGGCTAAAGGACAGCAGTCTCTGTCGCTGATAAACAACCAAGAGCGAGTATTTTGTCTCCCCAGTCAAGGGCGAGGACGAGCGCCTGTACATTCAAACTGCAAAACAAGTTTTAGGGGGTTCAAGAGGGAAACACAAGTAACTCGAGAGAGAGTGTCCACGCAACCGCTTTCGATCCCTGGCTCCACCTGGCGGAAAACTGGTTGGAGAATTCTGAAAATGAAACATTGTGCGCATTCGGAAGGAGATAAAAGAAACGCTTTCGAACGAGCTTGGGAGTCAAAGTTAAGCCACCGCAAAGGTTTTTTTGCAGAAGCCCAATCTAGGTCAGTGCAGCTCAATAAAACCAGAGGCAGTGTTCGTGCTCACTTGAAAACGTGCTCGCGCATTTTCATACCAGAATGTTTTGAGCTGGCGATTTCGGAAAATGGTCCATTGTGACCGTATACCGAGCGTTGACATCACAATCTTCCCCTGACAGAACCACTCTAGCTTCAGACAAAAGGTGTAAAATCCCGATGGCGTCACCAGCACTTTGCTGGCTCGAAACACAACGTGCGATTTAAAAAAAATTGCGGTGGCTTAGCTCGGCTATGCCAGGATATACGTGGAGTGAGCTTATGCGCACACAATGAGAGGCGCTATCAAGCGGCTCCGGTGCAGCGTCAGACTTTTCTACTGCGCAACGGAGGCGCACAGCTGGGCACGCGGTGGCGCCATTGCGTCTGCCGCGGCTATGACGTCACTCCTCTGGAATGCGCAGACCGGCGAGGCGGGCGAGGTGGCGGCGGAGCGCGCGGCGGCGGCGGCTTTGGCGCGCCAGCTGTGCACCGTGTGACGTCACTGTTCATCGCGCATGCGCAGCATGGAACACGGCTCATTATGAGAGCCACGCGAAACTGCTCGACCTCGGCCAGTGTAGCTCCCGCTACAAAACAAATTGAAAAAAATAAAAGCGGACAGGAAGACAGATAAAGGCATCGTACTTAATGTTGTCCATTTGGTCTTTTGTTAGCATTCGGAGACTGCGATTTGCTCGTGCATGATTCCTGTCCTGTGTTTGGTCGCTTGCCTCCATGCAAGTCTGAAATCGGTTCAGCTTTGCTTTGGACTCTGACGATCCCTAGTTCCGTAGATTGTTCCGGCGACAAATATTTTCGAAGGTTGAAAAATGTATTTGAGTCCAAGTGCAAGATAGTGAGAGATGTAATTAAGTAGAAAATACTCTAGACGAAATGTATTTGCAAGATACCGAAATACTATAAAAAGGATTTGAAATATGGTGTCTTGCATAGGCGTAGACTTCGGGGGGCAACGGGGCTCGTGCCCCCTGGTGAGATCCGGGGGGGCAGAGCCCCCCCCCGGGCCCGGGCCATGATCCTTACCGAGACGCTGTTTACGTGCCATGTAACGAGCTTCTTGTAGTGGCATACAAACAAAATAACGCCCACGTTGCCTTGATTGACAAAATACATGGGAAATGGAATCCCAGCGTGCTTTCGTTAGCTTCAATCTCCAGTTCTGGCGAGAAGATAACGCGCAGCACCCCCCCCCCCCCCCCCCCCCCCCCGGAGAACTTCTCAGCCTGCCCCCTCCGGGAAAATGGAAAGTCTACGCCGCTGGTGTCTTGAGTAGAATATTTAGGATAGGCACAAGTCTGTATTTATGTTGCCATTCGGAAACTTTAGGAAGCTTCTGCTCTACATGGACAGACGTTCGCCATTATGGCGTTCCTTGTTCACCGGCAAGATACGCGAATACCTCGAGCGGCAAAGGGAGATTGGCCGGACGACAGATGTCACGAGATTGTTGCCAGTGAACGTATCCTGAGAGATCTTGGCTAGCCCTCTCTTGAAGCGCGGGAGGCCAGTGTAGTAAGCTGGAATATATTCCAGCTTACTACACTGGTCAACACTCTCCGTACGTATGTGCACTCGCACTCGGGCGTTAATATATTAACGCCCGAGTGCGACATACGTACGGAGAGTGTTGAGCAAAAAGGAGATTCGTGTAGTACGTCCGTCTACAAGACGTACACACGACATGGATGCCCATCGTCTTGGAATAAAATGTGGTTCTCTCGGTGAGCCTTCAGCAAGAAAGGCTGGGTCACCAAAGTCTGAGACAAGATAAAGACGTGTCGACATTCTATGACGTAAGTAGTAGAAGGAAATAGACTATAAGAGTATTTCCGAGCGAAATCCTGGAGTAAAATATCGTACATATCAAGTCAACCAACAAACTGAGTGCAATTAATTTTTATGATTGATTTTGTTTTACAGAGGTGTCTTCAGGTGGTGGATTTATTATACTAAAATTTTATGAGTGATGCGGAGTGCAAGTTCGTCTGCTTCTTGCACAGGAGTTGCGGTGACGTCAGAACGACGCCGATCTCTGATTGGCTTTGATTGAAGGGATAGGGGGTAGACCTCAATGCTACATGCCTTGAGGCTACCCACTATTTTTTTTTCGGTCAACCAATAAGAGTTCGGCGTTCTGACATCATCGCAGCCCTCGTGCAAGAAGCAGACGAACTTGCACTCCGCATAGGTTTCTGGGGAAAGAAAACGTTAAGCCTAAAAATATCCAGTTTTTTTCCTATGCACAGAAAGGAAAACGGCAAAGCAGCCTGATTAAAGCTTCTGCTCACCACGGATGGCACAATAAAAAGCAAAAACCCGAAAGCCTCTTTGAGACGAATACCCGAATACAGATTCAGCTGATCCGAGCGTCCGTGGTACGGTCCCATGTTTGAGTATAACAGGCGTCAACCTGACGGTTTTTGCCGTTTCCCTAAATGCGCATAAAAAAAAACGAGCAAAAAAAAAAACGAAAAAAAAAAACGGTTTTTAGGTTTAACATTTTTTTTCCTGAAACCTACACTGATAAAATTTGCGAATGATCAATGCACCACCTAAATAAATTTTATGAAAAGTTTCAATGCACTCCATTCATCGGATTATTTATACGAATATTTTTACGCCCGAATTAATTTAGTAAGCAGAGATTTACATCTGATTTGAATTAAATAAATCCAGTTTCTTTTTAAATGCTTTTATAACATATTTGCTTTTTTTTCTTTTTCTTTTCACTAACTGGTTGTGAGGTCGGTTGTCATATTATTGCCGCGTGCATGGCCGAGAAGGAAAGCTTCTCCGTACTTCTAGAAGATTCGTGTTTACACTTCCCACGAGTGTAATAGATAAGTAGGCCAACATGACTTTGCCGAGTCAGTCTTTCGAGAGTTCGACGTCCCCTCTCGAACATTCTAGGCCGAATATTCGAGATACCGACTGTAGTAGATAAGAAGCCCGGCGTGGCTTTGCAGACTCACTCTGACGCTCGTCTCAGTTAGCTGTCACGCCGACGCCCCGACGCTTGCTGCCGCCGCCTTCGATGCTCGACGCTGCTTTCTCGACGCTCGTTCTTTCTTTTGTGTCTAGAACTAGTTCGCCGATTAAACCTTGATTTTCAGTTTTACGCCTGTCGATCCTTTTCCGTCCGCCACAATATCCAGTGATACTGATCTACATCTTCAACAAAAATCAGCAAACAAACCATTGAAGAGTAGACCCGACTGATCTTTCTATAGATTATATTAGATTGTCATAGGCACTGTATGCCGAATGTAGCAAGTCTTTGTAAGACTACCCTGAGAGGTTAGAAAACAAATCAACTGTCTAGAGAACTGGCGAGAAGCTGCATAGAATATGGATCGAAAAGTGAAGGTACCTTAAATGGAATTTATACGTGATACGTAATTTCTCAATAAAAAAGCCAGTCGTACACATATTATAGTGCAGAAATACGTATAAGAACACTTACAGTTCGCGCTTTCGGCTTTCTTGTTAACAATGGTGAAACCTTAAAACACAGTATTTGCCAGACCTTCAAACAATGTTGTCATCTGTTTCCTATTGTCTAAGCTACTTTATTACATTTTCGTATTGTTTCATGATGTTTCTGGACCGACTCTGCTCTACATTCTGAACTTCCGTCATTATCAGAAAAAAAAAAATGTAAGCCCAGATCCATGTAGCGTTTCTGTTGGTGCAGCTTTGTGCGATAAAAAGACAATCATCATCATCATCATTTATTTTCCTTGAGGGCCCGTGGGGCATTATACAAGGGGGTGGCAATAGAATTAAAACAAATAGAACAGTAAACACAATTATAGCACTGTAAGCTAGCTTGGTAGGTTAGATAAAGAGAGGGTAATGGCTTCAACAAATTTAGTAGTATCATTAATAGAGACGATGTTATGAGGTAGTGAATTCCACTCCCTGATGGCCAATGGTAGTGTGGAAGTCTGGTGAGAAACAGTTGATGATCGAATTGGACGTAATTTACATAGGTGATCTAGACGCGGGAAAATTCGATGGGGAGGTGATAGCAGTGATTCTTTGAAGTGGCTATTGTGATAAAGAATTCGATGGAGTGGAGAAAGGCGTGATACTCGGCGGCGAAGGGAAAGATAATGAAGGTTAGCTGATGGGCGTAATCCTGATATGCTAGTATAGGGTGAGTAGTTGTTATAAATAAAACGAAGGGCTCTATTTCGGACGGATTCTAGATTATTTGCAAGGTAGGACTGCCCTGGTAGATAGAGAGCGTATTTTAACTTCGATCTTATAAGAGTAGTATACGCTAGTCGTTTTACGGAGGGTGTAGCAAGTTTGAGGTTACGGCGCAAATATCCGAGAGAACGGTTAGTATCAGAAATAACAGAAATTATGTGAGATACGTCCATGATAGGTCCAGATAGGTCAGCGGTGAGATGAACACCCAAGTATTTATAAGATGAGCATGCTATTACTTGAGTGTTAGAGAGGTAATGCGAAAATGGTGTGGCGCACGAACTGCGGGAAAATGATAGGGATATAAATTTATTGAAGTTTAACGTCATCTGCCATTTTTCACACCAATGGATTACAGACTATAGGTCTTTCTGGAGAGCATGAGGATCATGGTATGAAAGACTGGGTCGGTAAATGACACAATCGTCGGCGAACAGGCGCACAGAAGAAGCGAATAAACGACTTTCTGTACCTATTTTATTTTTTGATGTCGAAACCCCAAAATGATACCGTCATCAATTTTGTTTTCCTGTAAAATAACAAATAAGTTTGATAATATTTATTTTAACGTTAAAACGTAAAAATATAAAAAAAGTAACAATATTTTAAGTTCATGGTTAGTTGGAATCGATGCTTCGATGTTCACAACGCCTCTCACATCCGTGTCCTGGTCCCTCAAGGTCAACGTGTAGTGTTGACATTCTCGCTTTCCCGCCATGTTTTCTTTTGAGCTTTACATTTCATTACCGGGTCACATGTTTCTACGATGGTCTCTTCCCAGAAAGAAACCCTCGAAGCGAGACAGGTGCCGACGGTTTTATGAGGCTCTTTTTTTTTCCTTTTCCTTTTCCTGTTTTTTTTTTCCATCCGGGCATTGCGGCGCCTGGATGCCTGTATGTACAGTATACACCCCCCGTGCATGGATGTTGGCCCACGGCAAACATGGCAAGGCCGCTTTCTGGCCTCCCTCTTGGAAGATCTAGCGTATTATGACCGCAGTTTGTGAAGGCCTCTGCATGCTCTTTTCAAGTTCCTTCCGTGGAACGGACACCCCTGTTTGCTCGAGCGATGAAGATTTCTTTTAATTGCTTTTTTTATTGTTTAGAAACGCGAGTTCCTTAGGACTTTAGTCGGGTGTAGGCGTTTGTAAGTACGGCATCTGGGTGCCGCGGCCATTTTGCCGCTGAAGTGCTACAGGTCTTCTGACACACTCTGATAGTTAAGCCTGGATATATGGATGGATGCTAACAGCTTTGCCCTTTAGAACGGGCGGTAGCTTGCGCCACTTAGCCTGGCGTACCCACAGTCGCCAGACTGGCGCCCAGACAAGGCATTTTTCGTCCACGACGGCCAGACTATAGCTTTTGAAGTGTGGCTGCTTGATACATTTCTGTCTCGTCAATGCGCTGTCCGGTGCAACTCGGTCAGTACTTTAACAGGACGGTGATGTAAAAGGGGGTGCACGTGCGTGTTTGTTTTGCTTTTTTTAATACGGAAACGAAAATAAAAACCACCTGATACGAGGCACGCTTTTGATTTTTGAGAAATTCATGAGGAGCCCGGACTTTGACCGAGGCATGCAGAGGGCTGGCATTCAAACCCAAGAGCAAGCCTCTCCAAGACAGAGCGAAGAAGGTCAACGGGGAATTCGCCTTTAACAAGCCTCTGATGGTGAGTTGTAAAACTTCCTTCTGAAAAATGATAACAGGACTTTGTGAAGGATGATGAAAACAGCTCGCTTTTGGAATTCCTCTATGTCCGTTGTTAGTTTTAAGATTTGGTTGTGTTGTCCTTGTCTTAGAGGTTTATTCTTTCCTCCAGAATGGATTGATTGGTGCATACGGCTGAACCCTTTAAAAAGGGCAGTGGCTTGCGTCACCTAACCAGTGTCTTGCACAGCAGTGAACCTCTACCTAACTCACAAAATATTAGGGTAAGCCTTTGAATGATAAAACGGCTAAAACGTACGATCCGTGTGGCCAAAGCGTCTCTTCGCAACTGGGTGCGCGGAAACTTCCGCCCACCGGATCGACACGAGATTAATAAGACAATATTTATTATTCCCTAGATTTATGGAGTAATTAAGATAACCTCTTCTTGGTCACGTCCACCTTCCACAAGTCTGTTTTTCCTTTGCTCTCTTTAAACTCAAATGCATTCGTTAAAAATCAACTACAGGGTGAAGCCCCTTACAAAAGAGTATCAAGTGCTTAGCCGCCTCCTCATCATACCGCGTGCTCCACATATACTGCATCTGTATCCTCCGCTCAGTACACATTAGTTCGCAACACCCCCGTCCCGACCCCAAGCAGCAATGAGCTCCGTCTTGAATTGTCGCATATACTTTTGCTAGCAATATCCATCGTCAATCATCTCTGTCTCCAAAGTTAGTTGAGATCGTATACCCGTATCCAATATTTTAATCTCAGTTGCTTTAACTCTCTTCTTAACTGGTATAGTTCCTGATATCCCCCCTCCCCGCCTCCCCGCCAAAAAATTCGACATCAATTTTCTAGTTCAACTTGTACATCTTGTGTCGACACTCATGTACAAATAGCTAGAGAATCTTTGTGCCCAGCGTCTTTAATCAATTTCTCTCGGTCCATCTCCTTGTACACCCTTCGATTCGGTGTTTTACCATGTGTTTTCAGAGTTGGTCAACCCAGCCCGCCTTTCTTTACTTCTAACCTTGCTCGTATATCTCGTTTCATACACAGAAATGCATTTTCAAACGTCAAACGCGCCACCACTTAATAACTCCCTCACCATTCAACAAGTGGTATATTTTCACAATGTTCTATTACGGCTGCCTTTTTGTTTCCCTGAACAGCGGTATATTTTTCATATCTATTCAGGTATTCTGTTCTTTGCTGAATACATACGAAGGTTGTGCTTGTGGCGTCATCTCTCGACAGGCGTAACAAGCAGCCGTCGACGCACTCTGTCGGAAGCAGACCTGCTCGCTGCGGATATCGGGAGATGGCGCCACAAGCGCAACCCTCGGTTAGTGTGCTCTAGATTGAACGGGGGCCCCATCTCAAACCATGGGGAGCTTTTCAATTTAATGGTGGACGCCTGCTGCGGTGATAGGTCTCAAGTGCGCATGCGCTGGGTTTTCGCGTGGCGAGGAGGAAAACAGGCGGAAAGGCGGAGACGTTAGCAGACGATCAACGCTTTCGGCACCTCCTCGTAGCTCGTATCGCAAATACGGCCATAAATCACGTGACCCTGATCGAGCAGTTGGAAATCCCATCCTCGTCGCCAGTTGTCATAATCGAACCAGACGCCATGCAAGTCCCAGTGCAAGCGCGTGCAGCCCGCGCCGCAGCGCGTTTACTTCTTCACTTCACAACAGCTTCCTACCCTCGATTAACTCGGTTGTCTGCGTCGGCGTTCACCACTGACCACATCAATGGTTTTCGTCTCGTTTTTTACAGAAAGGGAGCTACCGTCCTATATGTTGAACAAGGTAAAATGCACAACTAAAGCACACCTTTCATGAAGATATGACATCGCTACATGGAGCCGCTGATTTTTTCCTGACGATCTTTCTGCCTCAGACTTCACTGAAGTGTATGAAGGTTCAGAAAGGACCATTTGGAACTCAAGAACTCGGGGCTGGTGTCCGTGACATGATGGCGTGTCGTCCGGAATTGAGACGCAGATTTTCGTACCCAGGGGTGTCGGGTCACTTTGTATCATCACCGTTCGGCAAATGATGCATCGACATTTGGTTTGTTTTGAGTCATTGTGGCTTTCAGCTTTGTGACCTGATACTCGGCGCTGTGTATTTTATTGAACTTATCTGCTGACCTTATGTCTTCCACCGGAACACACCCGTGCTGCACAATTTTTCTAATAGGCGTGGCGTAATGATGGCTGAAAATAGTGGCGTGGTAGTTGTAAGCGTAGAACTACTCGCTCATAGAAGCGAAACATTCACACGAAAAAAAAGTTTAAAGGAACATTGCGGTGTAGTACCTACATACTGTCTATATAAGGCCAGGCAGCACTCCTAGCTCATCCTTTGACCGTTGGCACACCTCCTTACCGTTTCCACGAATGCAATTTGCAGGGAGCGCAAAGTCAACCCGTCACAGCGTTCATTGGCCACGCTACCTTTCAGTCTCACGAGCCTCCCACCCCACAACAATCGAACACCTCCACGGCAACACCCCCTAACCCCCAGTACTCTTAGATCCCCACAACGGCCACTCGGAGAACAAGAAACGAAACAAGGCAGTCAGACCCAGTCCGGTATACGGCGAGAACAAAACTCCCCACGAGATTTCAATCTCCCATCCCGCCGCATCCTCCCCTAGGATTGCAAGCAAAGCGATTCAGGTCCTGCCGCATCCCGGAACCGACCATCCATCCATACTCCCATTGTCCAGCCATCTTCTCGCAAACGGAACAAGGAGGGCAACAGCCAGGATTCGCTCAGCCCGCGAGCTTCTCTTCCGAGCTGTTTATTCACGATCTTTGGAGCCAACAGGAGAAAAGCACTTGGCACTTCTCTGAAAGCCAACGAGCGAACAAACGCACAGAAAAACTACGAAACAGCGCGAGCAACTGCACGTCCGCTTCACTGACAAGCTCTGAGAGCCGCCGCGTTCTCTACAGTTCTTCTTTCCCGTGGGCCGCCGGGGGGGTGTCATCCGGATGGCGTTGTTACGGCGTGCACCATCACACACACACCTCCGGCTGCTGGCTGATGGAGTCGAGTTGGCAGACGACGCCGTGGCAGCAGCAGCAGAAGGGGCCCTAGCAGACGACGGGCGAAACGCCATAAGCCCTGCAAATGCAAACAGGAGGGGGAGTTGGAGATCAGATGAGAGACGCGCCGCTGCGAGCCCAGAGAGACAGTTCCTGGAACTCGCGGGGTCGGGAGGAGGACGTCACTGCTATATTTTGATCCGGGCGCCCGCTACTTCTGGGAAAAAGCGCTCCGAGTTGGAGTGGATGATGTGATCGGGCACTAGAAGCCTCTTCCCCTTTCCTCTCTTGTCTCTGGTTGCCCTTCCCCTCCTTTCTTCGCCCTTTTCTTTTCTGGTATTGTAATGTTTGTCTTTCGCCTTTTCTTATGTTCCTTTCGTTCCTGTGGTCTTATCCAATTGTCTTGCTTAGTGCGTTCGTGTATTATTCTCGAATATCGGAGCCAGATTTTTGCACAATCAAAGGGCATTCTGACCGTTTATTTCAGTGTGTCATAGATTAAAGAACCGGCATATGCCTCTGGAATGCATCCTCTGACCTGGATTACAATATCTATATTAAAATTTCACATATAGCCTTCTGAATCATAGTTTTATGGAAACAATGGCGTCGAAATGCAGTGCAAGTGGTCTGGTGGCAGATGCTAAAGTTTGAGAACCTGCTGTTATCTAATTCAAAAGTTTCTAGCGTTTTTCGGAAATTTTTAATAAAAACACGGCGACCGAGGAACACGGCGACCGAGGGTAGTACTTGGAAACAAATGACGTCCACTGACAAGACTCCAAAGTCACCGAAGATATTTAATATAAATAAAAAAAAATCGGCAGGCTCTGAGATTTTAACTTGTAGCCCGAACAACTACCAGCATTACATTTGATTGAACACTGAGCATTTCATAATGCCTGGTACTTTCCTTTACGACAAAAAAGAACAAACACTCCTTTTTTAGTAGACAAGTCTGCGTTACTACGAAAAGCTATGGACCAACGGCCCCCTTTTTTTTCTATTTCCTTTTTACTTTTTTGTTTTTCATTTTCAGTCTCTTTCTCTCTTTTTCTCTCTCTCTCACACACACACACACATGCACATAGTAATGCAGAACTAGAGCCGAGCATCTAGCTGTGCGAACTAAAAATTTTTTAAATACGTGTGGCACTTTTTTTTTTATAGCCTATAGTCTCAGGAGAGCAGAATTCATTAACGGCTAATGGGACGGGTCGAAAATGAGTGCGTTGGCGCACCGAAGCTCGGAGCACGTTAACCGAAATCTCGAGCTGCTGACCCCAGGGATGAATTGGCTCAATCCCTACCCCTGTGTCGATTAAGATAAGCAATGTATAGCGGGCGGTCGCGCATTCACTGCACCGTTATGCACGCTAAAGACCCCAGATTAGCAGCCGTATACACAACTCATCAGCATCATCCTCACCATCATCATCATTTATTAAATCTTGAAGGCCCTTACGAGCATTACACAAGGTAGAGGTGCAAGCTGGAGAACATTGTTATATAAAGCGAAGAAACTGGACCAAACAGTCTATGTGCAACTTATACACCAACGCCAGCTCAAGTGTTGTTCACGCGTTACTCGAAAAAAAAAAACAACAAACAATCGATGACAATTGGTCTGTTATTGTAAGCCTGACAGAGGGCTGGTTCGCACATTTGCGTACGAGGGTGATCGAGTACCACATGCCAAGGTTATAACCAGGGTGAATGGCTAGCTCTATTATCTCTTTATCATTGGGAAGCCAATCGGATGGGTGCGTTATGGCGGCTCGTGACTGCTCACGAGGAAAGGTGGTAGTGCTACAGTAGCGCAACCTATCGGAGAGCCCTGGAAAAAGTTCAGATCGGCGTCGAACTAGACTCAAGATATAGGTACTATGAGAAATGGTCGTTTCTAATATCATCAAAATTACTTGAAGCTAAGTTGTAAAAATCATTAAAAAAAACAGACAAACAACTCACATATGGGAAATGTTCCCGGGCTACACTCTAAGTATTGATTGATTGATTGAACATGTTTTATTAATAAAAAAAAACATGTAAAGCGCGTAGAATGCCGGGTATTGGGGCTCAACTTTCTCCCGGCGCTAATTCTCTATAAAAAAAAAAAAAATAAAAAAAAAAGAACACGATACTTTTTATCCGGCCTTTTCATTCCGGGGAGAAATGCGCCGACACCACCACCACTTGTAGCCGGGAGAAAGTTGATCCCAAATAACAGGCATTTTACTTAGAGTATACCCAATAGATGTCGCCAGTGTGTCCTCTCGTCGTGAACGGTCACAAGCCGTCGTAAAGCAACGGCACAATCAATGAGCACATATTCGCGCTATCGGGCAAATATGGCGGTCTTAGACAGGTCACGCCGTGCCACGGCCTGTATGCCAGCTCAATGCACAACACTCGGACTCCAGCAGGAGAGCATTGGGCTCAAGATGGTTTGCCCCGACTTTTATTAATTAGCGTTTCAAACCTGCGGCGATGTGCTGACGCCAGCGAGCTTTAACGAGCTGGACCCTCTTCAGGGAAACGACAGAAGGACTGCGGTGCTGGTGAACCTTGACAAAGCGCATACAACGTCTGGTTCGCCCGGTATAGGCGTAGATTGCGCTCAAAGCGACCTGGGCAGCACGCTCCTACGACAGTAACGACAGAGTCACGGGAACAACTGTTCCATGGCGCCGACCGCCGACAACGTGTAATCACGGAAGCCACAAGGGACGAGCAGAAATCATGAAAGGACCCGTTTCGTTCAGTTCAGTGATTTCCCGCTATATGTGCCGTCCGTTTTGCTGGAGTCGCGATTAGGTTGCCTTGTCAGCGTAACAGTGAGAGGAGGATGGTGCGGGACGCAAGCTAAGGATACAATGCTGCGAGACGTACGTTCCGCTGGCCAAGTATCTCGTCCACAGCGGTCACATGCATGTCGCGACGTTTGGGATGTCGTCTTGGTGTATATAGAAATAAGCATGCTGAGAACGCTTCAGTCGGGCTGCAGCGGCCCTTACTTTGGCTATACTGTCGAGACCGGTTATAACAAAGTCAACGGAAATTGGAAATCTCTTCGCTATATCCGCTATTTCATTATAACCGACTTCGGTTATAACGGAGTGCAAAAGGGAATGGGAAATCGTGATCGCTTCGCTGTAGCCGCTATTTCGTTATAACCGACTTCGTTAGAACCGGTCTCGACAGTATATCATTGACAGAGCTGCCTTGTGTCTACTGGCTTTTCGAAGGCATTCGAACGTCAAGCGCCGGCGTCCGGCATCCGGCGTCCGGCGTCCGCGTTCGAACAGCGAGTAGAGACAAAGGCAGCTATAGCTTTGCGTCTACCCTCTAATCATTCCCCCCAGAGCTCGGCAATCTGGCGTCTCCACGAAATCCCATCTCCCCATCTCCATCAGTTTCTATACGCGCATAGCATTAGCGCCGAGATGTTTCGGTGGTGCCCTCTTGTGGTTTCCATCCGGGACGTCATGACGACCAGGATTTGACACGCCGTGACGTCACGAGTTGTTACCCTGGCTGCTTACCGTCAGTTGGGACGACACGTTCGAGGGTGCGTGTTAAAAAGTGCAGTGAAAGCTATAAGAGTCATCGCATTCCGAAACTAACACCGTCGATGTGGGCGGTTCGACAATGCTGTTTATATATGCCCGTGGTTTGGCCAATCGTGGAAAGCTCGCACGTCGCGCGCAGCGGACGCTTTTAGGGTACGACGATCAAGCAGCGTCAAAGGCAAATCACTAGGCTTGTTCTGTTTATGATTGTTCAGCGATGATATGAACATATACACATGGAATACCATGACGGTGCCCTTTGACGCTATTTGAGTCGTCATATAATCTCGCAGCGTCGGTTGCGCTGACAGTATATGAATTGAGTATAATATTGCGCCGTTATTATTGTTATAGTTTGGGAGGTGACGAGAAGGGACATAGGCTCGCGCTATAGCGACGTATGTAGTTATGACCGCTACTCTGTTGAGTAGAATACTAGAAGCGAAGTGCCAAGAGCGTGTAGTCCTGATAAAACTAAATACATAATAATAATAAGAATTAATGTGAGGTGTTTGAACAGCGTGACTAATTGGTTTACCACAGTATGGAGACACTGTTTCTCACTGTAAATGACAAATTCAACCAATACAGTGATACCAGCTGTAGCTTTCTCTCCAGCCTAAAATGAGGGTCGTTAGTTTCATATATGAAAAAACAAAAAAACCATTGTGGCAGGTATACCAGGATCTCCTCGTGGAAGTGTCCACGAAATTTCAGCTAGCAGTTAGAAGAATAAAACGTATCAAACGACCCTGGACATTCCCGTATTGCATCTCACTCGACAAACGAGCCGTGACGTGACAGGATCAGGATGCCGTGTCCTTAGGGCGCTCCTTTCCCCGCCCTCCTTTCCTCTCCCGCCGTCCCGCCTGGTGTTGGACGGGGCTTCTGAGAGAGGTATGATGATGGTAAGGACGGGAACCGCTAAAGACGTGACGTCACGATTAGTGGATGTCGTATCCTGTTACGTCAAAGCGAGTGACGAAACGAAAATGTGCGTATCAAAATCTGGACTTCTCGAATTACTTTTCCGATAAAAATCTTAGTTATTTTGGTTCGATAATTTGGCAGCGTAATTGAAGGTACGTAAAAGTGCACGAGGCGTGAAGACCAGCTGTGATAGCTATTTTTAGGCTGGAGAGGCAGTACGGAGACGCACGACCGCACGACCCCACACCGGTAAGCGATGCTCATCCAGACCGAAGTGGGTTTGAACTCTGGATCCCCGAGTTGAACACTTCGAGCTGCTATCCGGTGAATCGGAAAAGAGAAGAGTGCAAAAAGGAGGGAAGACACACGGTAAGTGAAGATGATGTTTGAACGTCACGCGCATTACCCAAAGACCGGACATTCGTAGCCTTTGCTGAGAATGAAATCGATGGTCAGCCACATGGTCGTCTTCTCGGCAAGAGTCAAAGCCCATTTGACCGCGATAATACGACATAGCGGTGTACCGAAGGAGTTCCATCCGTCACTCCACGTGCACTCTCGGGATGTAAAGGCACGTCCATACCGCTCGTATACCTCGTACGAGACACGCGGTGTTTCGCTGTAGACGTGTCTTTTGCGTGAAACGAGTGACCGCGGGTTAAGAGGTTCAAACTCACTTTGGGTTGCGGAAAAAAGAAAACAAAAAAGAATACACAAGGCGGTTACTCCCAAAACTATCAACGCCAGTAAACGTTCACACAACACTTCCCTGTTTACTTCAACGATTAGCGAACCGTCTGACGACGTGCAACATCGATGAGCGAAGTATATATGAAATGCCAAGCAATTGACGTTGTTGCTCGTTGACAGCGACATCTTCGTATAATAACCAAAGCGGAGAACTCAGTTTCGCATGAAGTGCGACCGCAGCTGACGCTATGCGATCCGATGATGCCAATCAAGCAACGTCAAAAGTGCCTCGTCACATTCACTGAGCCGTGATTGGTTTAGCCGGTGATATAGCAAACGCACATGGACGTCTAGCGCCGTGACCAGCGTTACTAAAAACACTCAGTTGGGAAACTTAGCCTTGAAACACGGACCGCCTCGCGCCCACCGATACCAAACTAAATGCGATAACAGAGCCACCCTTTAGCGACTAGTCAAAACGTGAAAGTTCATTTTGATTGCTACTGCGAAATGGCACTGCGAGGTGGCGCCACCGGCCCTCACGCGACTCGACGCGAACCAATGCGGGCAGACGTGCAGTTCCCGGAGTGGCCGCTGCGGGAGAAATAGCGGCGTTGCGATCGCCATTAGTTCGGTTAGTCTCGGTTCTCGAATACGAATCGAAGCCACTTTTTTAAGCAGGCTCTATGGCAGTTTCCTAACTGAGTTCTATAGTAACGTTGGCCTCGGACAATGCACGTTTAACACTGCACGATTGGCTGCATCGGATCGCAGCCCGTCGAGCTCTTGCCTCTCGGACCTCTCCTCTCTCCCGCCGTCGTCGTCGCGACGTGCCGATGAAGGCAGGCCCGTTTCCGAGCGAGAGGATTACCGACGTCCTGGCATGAAACCCAAACAGCGAAGCCGTGGGCCAACAAGCGGTTGGCAGCTGGAAAAACAAAGGTGGTCCCTCCGCGCGCGGGCCCATTTTCGCGGAAGAGAAACCGAGACGCTCTCCTCTTTAGCACTTCCCATCTCCCTCTCTCTTCTCTCCCGTCCGTCACTTTGGAGGCCCTAGAAGAGGGCGTCGGAGCGACAAGTTCAGATTTCGTTTTAGAACGAGAGGAGCGAAGAGCTCGAAGCGCACTTCGGAGCCAAGTTATAATACCGCCTAAAAATGTCGGCAGACAGCAGGAAGTTAAAGTTGCGGTCATCACACTGCGAATGCATAGTACGAGAGACAGAAGTTGTCCTGGTGATATCCCACACTGCATGGTGATAGTTAGGGGGAGAAACTTGGCTTAGAAGGGCGGCGGGAATCATATATGTTTATCTCTTTAGACATCGGCTAGTTGGCGCAAGCTACCGCCCGTTACAAAGGGTATTGCCATTAACATCAATCCATCCATTCAGTGTGCGGACAATGTCCGAGGCTTGTTTGTTCTTTGTACAACGATAATGCCACGTTCACAATACAAAAAAGAAAAAGAAGAAAAGCTGTCTGCGGAGACGTTACATAATGTACGCCAAAACATGCTTCGAAAATGCTTTTTTGAGGCGTGTGCGCAGATAATTCCGCCATCGTGTCTGCTGCAGCGAACACTGCGTGTCTCTCGTGTGACGTATGAGCATGCACTCAACCGTCAGTCTTGGATAACGTGATCACGCTCAGCGCATACTCACGCACAAAGAGCGGGGTCGGACGATGCATGCGATTGTCTGGCGAGCGCGCGTGGCTTCCACCGACCTGTCAGCTTTGCGCGCGGTGAACAGAATG
>JAZHYW010062285.1:0-15090 GCA_037355805.1 Ixodes ricinus | reverse complement strand
CGTGTAACAACTACATTCTGTTCACCGCGCGCAAAGCTGACAGGTCGGTGGAAGCCAGCGCGCGCTCGCCAGACAATCGCATGCATCGTCCAACCCCGCTCTTTGTGCGTGAGTATGCGCTGAGCGTGATCACGTTATCCAAGACTGACGGTTGAGTGCATGCTCATACGTCACACGAGAGACACGCAGTGTTCGCTGCAGCAGACACGATGGCGGAATTATCTGCGCACACGCCTCAAAAAAGCATTTTCGAAGCATGTTTTGGCGTACATTATGTAACGTCTCCGCAGACAGCTTTTCTTCTTTTTCTTTTTTGTATTGTGAACGTGGCATTATCGTTGTACAAAGAACAAACAAGCCTCGGACATTGTCCGCACACTGAATGGATGGATTGATGTTAATGGCAATACCCTTTGTAACGGGCGGTAGCTTGCGCAACTAGCCGATGTCTAAAGAGATAAACATATATGATTCCCGCCGCCCTTCTAAGCCAAGTTTCTCCCCCTAACTATCACCATGCAGTGTGGGATATCACCAGGACAACTTCTGTCTCTCGTACTATGCATTCGCAGTGTGATGACCGCAACTTTAACTTCCTGCTGTCTGCCGACATTTTTAGGCGGTATTATAACTTGGCTCCGAAGTGCGCTTCGAGCTCTTCGCTCCTCTCGTTCTAAAACGAAATCTGAACTTGTCGCTCCGACGCCCTCTTCTAGGGCCTCCAAAGTGACGGACGGGAGAGAAGAGAGAGGGAGATGGGAAGTGCTAAAGAGGAGAGCGTCTCGGTTTCTCTTCCGCGAAAATGGGCCCGCGCGCGGAGGGACCACCTTTGTTTTTCCAGCTGCCAACCGCTTGTTGGCCCACGGCTTCGCTGTTTGGGTTTCATGCCAGGACGTCGGTAATCCTCTCGCTCGGAAACGGGCCTGCCTTCATCGGCACGTCGCGACGACGACGGCGGAGAGAGGAGAGGTCCGAGAGGCAAGAGCTCGACGGGCTGCGATCCGATGCAGCCAATCGCGCAGTGTTAAACGTGCATCGTCCGAGGCCAACGTTACTATAGAACTCAGTTAGGAAACTGCCATAGAGCCTGCTTAAAAAAGTGGCTTCGATTCGTATTCGAGAACCGAGCTAACCGAACTAATGGCGATCGCAACGCCGCCATTTCTCCCGCAGCGGCCACTCCGGGAACTGCACGTCTGCCCGCATTGGTTCGCGTCGAGTCGCGTGAGGGCCGGTGGCGCCATCTCGCAGTGCCATTTCGCAGTAGCAATCAAAATGAACTTTCACGTTTTGACTAGTCGCTAAAGGGTGGCGCTGTTATCGCATTTAGTTTGGTATCGGTGGACGCGAGCGGTCCGGGTTTCAAGGCTAAGCTTCCCAACTGAGTGTTTTTAGTAACGTTGGTCACGGCGCTAGACGTCCTTCTGCGTTTGCTATATCACCGGCTAAACCAATCATGGCTCAGTGAATGTGACGAGGCACTTTTGACGTTGCTTGATTGGCATCATCGGATCGCATAGCGTCAGCTGCGGTCGCACTTCATGCGAAACTGAGTTCTCCGCTTTGGTTATTATACGGAGGTGTCGCTGTCAACGAGCAACAACGTCAATTGCTTGGCATTTCATATATACTTCGCTCATCGATGTTGCACGTCGTCAGACGGTTCGCTAATCGTTGAAGTAAACAGGGAAGTGTTGTGTGAACGTTTACTGGCGTTGATAGTTTTGGGAGTAACCGCCTTGTGTATTCTTTTTTGTTTTCTTTTTTCCGCAACCCAAAGTGAGTTTGAACCTCTTAACCCGCGGTCACTCGTTTCACGCAAAAGACACGTCTACAGCGAAACACCGCGTGTCTCGTACGAGGTATACGAGCGGTATGGACGTGCCTTTACATCCCGAGAGTGCACGTGGAGTGACGGATGGAACTCCTTCGGTACACCGCTACGTCGTATTATCGCGGTCAAATGGGCTTTGACTCTTGCCGAGAAGACGACCATGTGGCTGACCATCGATTTCATTCTCAGCAAAGGCTACGAATGTCCGGTCTTTGGGTAATGCGCGTGACGTTCAAACATCATCTTCACTTACCGTGTGTCTTCCCTCCTTTTTGCACTCTTCTCTTTTCCGATTCACCGGATAGCAGCTCGAAGTGTTCAACTCGGGGATCCAGAGTTCAAACCCACTTCGGTCTGGATGAGCATCGCTTACCGGTGTGGGGTCGTGCGGTCGTGCGTCTCCGTACTGCCTCTCCAGCCTAAAAATAGCTATCACAGCTGGTCTTCACGCCTCGTGCACTTTTACGTACCTTCAATTACGCTGCCAAATTATCGAACCAAAATAACTAAGATTTTTATCGGAAAAGTAATTCGAGAAGTCCAGATTTTGATACGCACATTTTCGTTTCGTCACTCGCTTTGACGTAACAGGATACGACATCCACTAATCGTGACGTCACGTCTTTAGCGGTTCCCGTCCTTACCATCATCATACCTCTCTCAGAAACCCCGTCCAACACCAGGCGGGACGGCGGGAGAGGAAAGGAGGGCGGGGAAAGGAGCGCCCTAAGGACACGGCATCCTGATCCTGTCACGTCACGGCTCGTTTGTCGAGTGAGTTGCAATACGGGAATTTCCAGAGTCGTTTGATACGCTTTATTCTTCTAACTGCTAGCTGAAATTTCGTGGACACTTCCACGAGGAGATCCTGGTATACCTGCCACAATGGTTTTTTTGTTTTTTATATATGAAACTAACGACCCTCGTTTTAGGCTGGAGAGAAAGCTACAGCTGGTATCACTGTATTGGTTGAATTTGTCATTTACAGTGAGAAACAGTGTCTCCATACTGTGGTAAACCAATTAGTCACGCTGTTCAAACACCTCACATTAATTCTTTTTTATTTTTGGATGTGTTTAGTTTTATCAACGAGAGCCTACACAACTCTTGGCACCTTCTCCTTCTCGTCACCTCCCAAACTAAACAAAATAACGGCCAAATAATCAATTATATACTGTCGCAACCACGCGCGAGACGCTATGTCAGCCTTATCCGTGTATATACATACTGTAAAAATAAAACAGTGCGGTGTTAGTGACTTGCGCGACCAAAAGCGCCGCTGCGGTCAGCTTTCCACGATTGGCCAAACCACGGGCATATAAACAGCATTGTCGAACCGCCCACATCGACGTTGTTAGTTTCGGAATGCGATGACTCCTATAGCTTTCACTGCACTTTTTAACACGCACCCTCGAACTTGTCGTCCCAACTGACGGTAAGCAGCCAGGGTAACAACTCGTGACGTCACGGCGTGTCAAATCCTGGTCGTCATGACGTCCCGGATGGAAACCAGAAGAGGGCACCACCGAAACATCTCGGCGCTAATGCTATGCGCGTATAGAAACTGATGGAGATGGGGAGATGGGTGCTCGTGGAGACGCCAGATTGCCGAGCTCTGGGGGGAATGATTAGAGGGTAGACGCAAAGCTAGCTGCCTTTGTCTCTACTCGCTGTTCGAACGCGGACGCCGGACGCCGGATGCCGGGGCTTGACGTTCGAATGCCTTCGAAAAGCCAGTAGAGACAAGGCAGCTCTGTCAATGATATACTGTCGAGACCGGTTCTAACGAAGTCGGTTATAACGAAATAGCGGCTACAGCGAAGCGATCACGATTTCCCATTCCCTTTTGCACTCCGTTATAACCGAAGTCGGTTATAATGAAATAGCGGATATAGCGAAGAGATTTCCAATTTCCGTTGACTTTGTTATAACCGGTCTCGACAGTATAGCCAAAGTAAGGGCCGCTGCAGCCCGACTGAATCGTCCTCAGCATGCTTATTTCTATAACACTAAGACGTCATCCCGAACATGGCGACATGCATGTGACCGCTGTGGACGAGATACCTGGCCAGCGGAACGTACGTCTCGCAACATTGGGCCTTTAGCTTGCGTCCCGCACCATCCTCCTCTCACTGTTACGCTGACAAGGCAACCTAATCGCGACTCCAGCAAAACGGACGGCACATATAGCGGGAAATCACTGAACTGAACGAAACGGGTCCTTTCATGATTTCTGCTCGTCCCTTGTGGCTTCCGTGATTACACGTTGTTGGCGGTCGGCGCCATGGAACAGTTGTTCCCGTGACTCTGTCGTTACTGTCGTAGGAGCGTGCTGCCCAGGTCGCTTTGAGCGCAATCTACGCCTATACCGGGCGAACCAGACGTTGTATGCGCTTTGTCAAGGTTCACCAGCACCGCAGTCCTTCTGTCGTTTCCTTGAAGAGGGTCAAGCTCGTGGAAGCTCGCTAACGTCAGCACATCGCCGCAGGTTTGAAACGCTAATGAATAAAAGTCGGGGCAAACCATCTTGAGTCCAATGCTCGCCTGCTGGAGCCCGAGTCTAAGACCGCCATATTTGCCCGATAGTGGCGACCCCTATTCGCGACTCCAGCGAAATCGACGCCGCGTACGGCGACGCAGAAGCTCAGAGAGAGGTCGTTTCGACTCTGTCGTTTGCTATCGCTACTTGGTTCTCGTATAGGCAGCATAGAAACAAACATTGTTCCCAGTAATTATTTTTATGCTTCCGCCGTGTCATTCCTACGCACTGACTAGAAGAAAGTTTCTACCTTCGAAAAATCGCTTTGCTTTCATATGTAACACCGATTTTACGCTGCAGTACAAGACATTTATGGTGGTCCGCGTGTTGAACGACGAAAACGACCTCCTTTCGTCCGCCATTTCGCCTGACCAGCGCGCCCCTATAGTTCGCTGGAGTCGCGAATAGGTCGCTGAAGTCGCGAATATGTGCTCATTGATTGTGCCGTTGCTTTACGACGGCTTGTGACCGTTCACGACGAGAGGACACACTGGCGACATCTATTGGATATACTCTAAGTAAAATGCCTGTTATTTGGGATCAACTTTCTCCCGGCTATAAGTGGTGGTGGTGCCGGCGCATTTCTCCCTCAGAATGAAAAGGCCGGATAAAAAGTATCGTGTTCTTTCCTTAATTTTTTTTTTATAGAGACTTACCGCCGGGAGAAAGTGGAGCCCAAATAACCTGCATTCTACGCGCTTTACTTGTTTTTTTTTATTAATAAAACATGTTCAATCAATTAATCAATACTTAGAGTGTAGCCCGGGAACATTTCCTATATGCGAGTTGTTTGTCCGTTTTTTTTAATGATTTTTACAACTTAGCTTGAAGTAATTCTGATGATATTAGAAACGACCATTTCTCATAGTACCTATATCTTGAGTCTAGTTCGACGCCGATCTGAAGTTTTTCCAGAGCTCTCCGATAGGTTGCGCCACTGTAGCACTACCACCTTTACTCGTGAGCACTCACGAACCGCCATAACGCATCCATCCGATTGGCTTCCCAATGATAAAGAGATAATAAAGCTAGCCATTCACCCTGGTTATAACCTTGGCATGTGGTACTCGATCACCCTCGTACGCAAATGTGCGAACCAGCCCTCTGTCAGGCTTACAATAACAGACCAATTGTCATCGATTGTTTGTTTTTTTTTCCGAGTAACGCGTGAACAACACTGTGTGAGAGCTGCGCGTTGGTGTATAAGTTGCACATAGACTGTTTGGTCCAGTATCTTCGCTTTATATAACAATGTTCTCTAGCTTGCACCTCTACCTTGTGTAATGCTCGTAAGCGCCTTCAAGATTTAATAAATGATGATGATGGTGAGGATGATGCTGATGAGTTGTGTATACGGCTGCTAATCTGGGGTCTTTAGCGTGCATAACGGTGCAGTGAATGCGCGACCGCCCATTATACATTGCTTATCTTAATCGACACAGGGGTAGGGATTGAGCCAATTCATCCCTGGGATTCAGCAGCTCGAGATTTCGGTTAACGTGCTCCGAGCTTCGGTGCGCCAACGCACTCATTTTCGACCCGTCCCATTAGCCGTTAATGAATTCTGCTCTCCTGAGACTATAGGCTATAAAAAAAAAAAGTGCCACACGTATTTACTTATTTGTTTAGTTCGCACAGCTGGATGCTCGGCGCTAGTTCTGCATTACTGTGTGTGTGTTTGTGTGTGTGTGTGTGTGTGTGTGTGTGTGTGTGTGTGTGTGTGTGTGTTTGTGTGTGTGTGTGTGTGTGTGTGTGTGTGAGAGAGAGAGAGAGAGAGAGAGAGAGAGAGAGAGAGAGAAAGACTGAAAATGAAAAACAAAAAAGTGAAAAAGGAAATAGAAAAAAAAGGGGCCGTTGCTCCATAGCTTTTTGTAGTAATGCAGACTTGTCTTTTAAAAAAGGTGTCGTTCTTTTTTGTCGTAAAGAAAAGTACCAGGCATTATGGAATGCTCAGTGTTCAATCAAATGTAATGCTGGCAGTTGTTCGGGCTACAAGTTAAAATCTCAGAGCCTGCCGATTTTTTTTTTATTTATATTAAAAATCTTCCGTGACTTTGGAGTCCTGTCAGTGGACGTCATTTGTTTCTAAGTACTACCCTCGGTCGCCGTGTTCCTCGGTCGCCGTGTTTTTATTAAAAATTTCCGAAAAACGCTAGAAACTTTTGAATTAGATAACAGCAGGTTCTCAAACTTTAGCATCTGCCACCAGACCACTTGCACTGCATTTCGACGCCATTGTTTCCATAAAACTATGATTCAGAAGGCTATATGTGAAATTTTAATATAGATATTGTAATCCAGGTCAGAGGATGCATTCCAGAGGCATATGCCGGTTCTTTAATCTATGACACACTGAAATAAACGGTCAGAATGCCCTTTGATTGTGCGAAAATTTGGCTCCGATATTCGAGAATAATACACGAACCTAAGCAAGACAATTGGATAAGACCACAGGAACAAAGGAACATAAGAAAAGGCGAAAGACAAACATTACAACTCCAGAAAAGAAAAGGGCGAAGAAAGGAGGGGAAGGGCAACCAGAGACAAGAGAGGAAAGGGGAAGAGGCTTCTAGTGCCCGATCACATCATCCACTCCAACTCGGAGCGCTTTTTCCCAGAAGTAGCGGGCGCCCGGATCAAAATATAGCAGTGACGTCCTCCTCCCGACCCCGCGAGTTCCAGGAACTGTCTCTCTGGGCTCGCAGCGGCGCGTCTCTCATCTGATCTCCAACTCCCCCTCCTGTTTGCATTTGCAGGGCTTATGGCGTTTCGCCCGTCGTCTGCTAGGGCCCCTTCTGCTGCTGCTGCCACGGCGTCGTCTGCCAACTCGACTCCATCAGCCAGCAGCCGGAGGTGTGTGTGTGATGGTGCACGCCGTAACAACGCCATCCGGATGACACCCCCGGCGGCCCACGGGAAAGAAGAACTGTAGAGAACGCGGCGGCTCTCTAGAGCTTGTCAGTGAAGCGGACGTGCAGTTGCTCGCGCTGCTTCGTAGTTTTTCTGTGCGTTTGTTCGCTCGTTGGCTTTCAGAGAAGTGCCAAGTGCTTTTCTCCTGTTGGCTCCAAAGATCGTGAATAAACAGCTCGGAAGAGAAGCTCGCGGGCTGAGCGAATCCTGGCTGTTGCCCTCCTTGTTCCGTTTGCGAGAAGATGGCTGGACAATGGGAGTATGGATGGATGGTCGGTTCCGGGATGCGGCAGGACCTGAATCGCTTTGCTTGCAATCCCAGGGGAGGATGCGGCGGGATGGGAGATTGAAATCTCGTGGGGAGTTTTGTTCTCGCCGTATACCGGACTGGGTCCGACTGCCCTGTTTCGTTTCTTGTTCTCCGACGTGGCCGTTGTGGGGATCTAAGAGTACTGGGGGTTAGGGGTGTTGCTGTGGAGGTGTTCGACTGTTGTGGGGTGGGAGGCTCGTGAGACTGAAAGGTAGCGTGGCCAATGAACGCTGTGACGGGTTGACTTTGCGCTCCCTGCAAATTGCATTCGTGGAAACGGTAAGGAGGTGTGCCAACGGTCAAAGAATGAGCTAGAAAAAAAAAATTGGCTTGCTCTTTGTGTTTATACAGCCTTGATGGGGAGATGCGCCTCAACGGGTAATCGGTCTCTCAGCTGTAGATGAGAAATTTAGCCAGTGCGGTACAACCGCTAACCTGGGGTTTTTAACGTGCATCACGCAGTAGTGATCACACGAACGCGTGCCGGTACGAAACTCATCCAGATCGAAACGGGCGGGGGCGGCGGGGATTCGAACCCAGGAGGTTCCCAGCGCAAGCTTTCGCTCCACGCTCCGAGCTGGAGACGCGTTAGCCCACTCGGCCACTTCCTCCTAGGATGAGCTAAAAAAAAAATTGGTTTGCTCTTTATGTTTATACAGCCTTGATGGGGAGATGCGCCTCAACGGGTAATCGGTCTCTTAGCTGTAGATGAGAAATTTGGCCAGTGCGGTACAACCGCTAACCTGGGGTTTTTAACGTGCATTACGCAGTAGTGATCACACGAACGCGTGCCGGTACGAAACTCATCCAGATCGAAACGGGCGGGGGCGGTGGGGATCGAACCCAGGAGGTTCCCAGCGCAAGCTTTCGCTCCACGCTCCGAGCTGAGACGCGTTAGCCCACTCGGCCACTTCCTCCCCCCAGGATGAGCTAGAGCGCTGCCTGCCCTTATATACACGAACTCATCTCTGTATCTCTGTGACGTCACGGCGCGGTGGTGGCGCGCCGGTCGCACTTCCGGTCTGGGGCTGTGGGCAGAAGTCCCCATGCCAGACGTGTATTCCTGCGTTGTTTTGAAAGGAATCAGACAAAAACCTGCCTTATCGTCAAAACACGCCGCGACTAGGGCCGTACCAAAAGTGTCGAGAAAGGTTTGAAGGTCAGTTTTCACGTGCTCGGTTCGTCCGAGAATCTGGATATGTGCCGGGAAAAGGAAAAAGCAGACGCCGTCGGACAACGATTGCTTGGGCGGAAGCACTTTGGGTTGAATTCACGGATGCTTGTGGTCATCAGATTTATTTGTTTTGTTCCAACATGAACGCCAGAAAACCGTCAAGTTGTGCGGACATCCTGCACTCTACGTTCAGTGCGAATTCAAGTTCAAACGGCCGCCTGATCGTTCAAACTGTCGTCTGCTCTTTCAAACGTTTCTGCTTGTCGTCTGCTCTCTTAGACGACGCCGGGCCCGTAGACCAAAAAGTTGGCCCGGTCCTTGCGATAAGAAGTAAGTGCAGGCACTTCAAAAGACCGCTAAATTTGAAGGTTGGTAAGCAGGCTCTTTGTAAACAGTAGATACATGGAGATGTTGATTATTGTTACCAGTGGCCATCACCGACTTGTTATCCCAGGCGAAAATCAGTCCACTTCCAGCTGGATTATGGAACTGGAAAGGAGGCAGTCCAGCTGGATTCCAACTGGAACCAGCTAGAATCCAACTGGACCCAGCTGGAACTCAACTGGACCCAGCTGGAACCCAGCTGGACTGCCTCATTTCCAGTTCCATAATCCAGCTGAAGTGGACTGATTTTCGCCTGGGATGCCTGATTCACTTGTCCGATTCAGCTTGCGATTTTCAGTATTGACGTCGACCATCTCAGCTACGGTTCACGCTTTGCAGCCCGAGCGACGTCGCGACTGAAAATTGCGAGCGAAAATCTCATCAGGTGAATCAGGCTTTAGCGTACATTCTGCGGCGTCCACGCGGAATGAATCGCCGCATGTCAGATTATTCACTCGAAGTTTCGCGGTGTAACGAGCCTCGTTAATTCCGCTGACGCTGCTCATGTAGTCAGACATTGCCAGGAAGACGTAGAATCAACAATTCGATTGCGAAAAAGGGCAGGGGGACTCACACTGACGCCGATAACATCGCGTTTCAATGGTTTGTTTATGGGCGACGGCGCGCTTGTTGCCCACACCCCCATCGCGCATGCGCGGCGCCGGTGGCGTCCGCTAGGGACGCTCCGGGCGCTCCGGTTTGTTTGTAAACATGAGTTGGTGTATAGACAGTATGTCGGTACTACACCGCAATGTTCCTTTAAACTTTTTTTCGTGGGAATGTTTCGCTTCTATGAGCGAGTAGTTCTACGCTTACAACTACCACGCCACTATTTTCAGCCATCATTACGCCACGCCTATTAGAAAAATTGTAGCACGGGTGTGTTCCGGTTGAAGACATAAGGTCAGCAGATAAGTTCAATAAAATACACAGCGCCGAGTATCAGGTCACAAAGCTGAAAGCCACAATGACCCAAAACAAACCAAAAGTCGATGCATCATTTGCCGAACGGTGATGATACAAAGTGACCCGACACCCCTGGGTACGAAAATCTGCGTCTCACTTCCAGACGACACGCCATCATGTCACGGACACCAGCCCCGAGTTCTTGAGTTCCAAATGGTCCTTTCTGAACCTTCATACGCTTCAGTGAAGTCTGAGGCAGAAAGATCGTCAGGAAAAAATCAGCGGCTCCATGTAGCGATGTCATATCTTCATGAAAGGTGTGCTTTAGTTGTGCCTTTTACCTTGTTCAACATATAGGACGGTAGCTCCCTTTCTGTAAAAAACGAGACGAAAACCATTGATGTGGTCAGTGGTGAACGCCGACGCAGACAACCGAGTTAATCGAGGGTAGGAAGCTGTTGTGAAGTGAAGAAGTAAACGCGCTGTGGCGCGGCTACACGCGCTTGCACTGGGACTTGCATGGCGTCTGGTTCGATTATGACAACAGGCGACGAGGATGGGATTTCCAACTGCTCGATCAGGGTCACGTGATTCATGGCCGTATCTGCGATACGAGCTACGAGGAGGTGCCGAAAGCGTTGATTGTCTGCTAACGTCTCCGCTTTTCCGCCGGTTTTCCTCCTCGCCACTTGAAAACCCAGCGCATGCGCACTTGAGACCTATCACCGCAGCAGGCGTCCGCCATAAAATCGCAAAAGCTCCCCATGGTTTGAGATGGGCACCCTGTTCAATCTAGAGCACACTAATCGAGGGTTGCGCTTTTGGCGACCATCTCCCGATATCCGCAGCGAGCACGCCTGCTTTCGACCGAGTGCGTCGACGATTGCTTGTTACGCCTGTCGAGAGATGACGCCACAAGCACAACCCTCGTATGGATTCAGCAAAGAACAGAATACCTTAATAGATATGAAAATATATCACTGCTGAGGAAACAGAAAGGCAGCCGTAATAGAGCATTGTGAATAATATACCAGTTATTAAATGGTGCGCGCGTTTGAGGTTTGAAAATACATTTCTGTGTATGAAACGAGATATACGAGCAAGGTTAGCAAGTAAAGAAAGGCGGCTGGGTAGACCAACTCTGAAAATACATGGTAAAACACCCAACCGAAGGGTGTACAAGGAGATGGACCGAGAGAAATTGTATAATAAAGACGCTGGGCACAAAAGATTCTCCAGCTATTTGTGAGTGTCGACACAAGATGTACAAGTTGAACTAGAAAATTGATGTCGAATTTTTGTAGCGGGGAGACGGGGAGGGGGGATATCAGGAACCATACCAGTTAAGAAGAGAGTTAAAGCAACTGAGATTAAAATATTGGATACGGGTATACGATATCAACTAACTTTGGAGACAGAGATCATTGACGATGGATATTGCTAGCAAAAGTATATGCGACAATTCCAGACGGAGCTCATTGCTGCTTGGGGTCGGGACGGGGCTGTTGCGAACTAATGTGTACTGAGCGGAGGATACAGATGCAGTATATGTGGAGCACGCGGTGATGATGAGGAGGCGGCTAAGCAGTTGATACTCTTTTGTAAGGGGCTTCACCTCTGTAGTTGATTTTTAACGAATGCATTTGAGTTTAAAGAGAGCAAAAAGAAAGACTGGAAGGTGGACGTGACCAAGAGGTTATCTTACTTATTCCATAAATCATAGGGAATAATAAATACTGTCTTATTAATTCCGTGTCGATCCGGTGGGCGGAAGTTTCCGCGCACCCGGTTACAGAGACGCTTTCGCCACACGGATCGTACGTTTTAGCCGTTTTATCATTCAAAGGCTTACCCTAACGTTTTGTAAGTTAGGTAGAGGTTCACTGTTGTGCAAGACACTGATTAGGTGACGCAAGTCACCGCCCGATTTAAATGGTTCAGCCGTATGCACCAATCTATTCATCCTGGAAGAAAGAATAAACATCTTAGACAAGGCCAACACAACCAAATCTTTCAACTGGCAACGGACATACAGGAATTCCTAAAAGCGAGCTGTTCTCATCATCCTTCACAAAGTCCTGTTATAATTTTTCAGAAGGAAGTTTTACAACTCACCATCAGAGGCTTGTTAAAGACGAGTTCCCCGTTGAGCTTCTTTCGCTCTGCCTTGGAGAGGCTTGCTCTTGGGTTTGAATGCCAGCCCTCTGCATGCCTCCAAGAAGAGAGGCCGGTTTGCAGTCATCCCTTACGTGCACAAATCCGCTCATCGGTAGAAATCCATTGCATCACAGGTCGACACAAATGTTGTGTTTCCGCACTCATGCGCCTGCAGCAACTCTGCCACCAAGTTAACAATACCAGAATTCCGAGCTGCTGCACCGTCCGTCAAACACGAAAAGAAGTTCATGGCATGCAAAGAGAAGCTGCAGTGTGTGTACTCCATCCCCTTGAGTTGCGTGAGGGCCAATACACAGGTCAGGCTGGTAGGTACACAAATCGCCGACTCCGGGGACATTGTACCGACGTTTCTAAGTCCTCACCTCATTCCTGTCATGCATAGTCACGCACGACCGTTCCTGCACAGACTGCAGACCTTGTTTTGAGAAGACTAGAATCTTGGGGGTGTGGAGCGGGGAGGGGGGGGGGGGGGGAGGGGAGATGATAAAGTCATTCGCCATGAACAGCGCAAACAACAACGTTTTTAACCCCCCACTGTTCCTGACAAATACTGAAGTTGAATTTTTGTTAAATCAGAAAAGACTTCGTCGACATGACTTTGCCTTTTATCTTATCGTCTTTTTCTCCGTTCTTCTCTTCTTAGTCACTTCTCCTTCCCCCAATTTTTCCTGCCTTTAATTGACTGCTCGCTTTTCGGAATTCATTAAGACGTTTGCAGCAAGCATTTGCGCTTCGAAAGTTAGTCTGGCCACCATGGATGGAACGCTTTGTTTGGGCGCCAGTCTGGAAACCAGTGGAAATCTCTCAGCAATGCTTGACAATCCGACGATCTACAGACACCAGGAGCAAGATGGCGACGCCCAGAGACCGTACTTGCGAACGTCTCTATGTCCGTTGCCAGTTGAAAGATATGGGTATGTTGTCCTTGTCTTACATGTTTATTCTTTATTCAAATCCTGAACCAATACCATTCTCTCCTGTTCTTCCTAATGGTGCCCTATGTTCTTACAGGTTTGCTGCCAAGGAATCGTCGAACCAAGTTTCCAACAGGAGGATAGTTTACCAAGATTGATAAATTAAGAAGATAAGTAGTTTATAAGTTCAATGATTTCAATCTAATACTGGACAGTACGAACGACCTGTTTCCAAACTGGCAGCCAAATTCTTTGTTTTTGAAAATACAGTCATCGGAAAAGTAACGGTCACTTTTTCAAATAACTACCAATTAGCTTTCTTCTCAAATAATCGAGTAACCTAATATAATTCTTTTAACCAAGAGTAATTGCAATGGTAATTGATTGCTTTTTTCGAGTAACGTGCACCAGACTGCATCCTGTTAACTCGGTACCCCTGCGTCGGTGTCTGCCGTTGGCCATTTATTTTTAATTGATCTATAAATACTACCGATCGCCAAAGGTGGTATCTATAAGTTTACAGTGAGAAGAGTGTCGCTCTTATTTTTGACAGTTAGGGAGCTAAGCCTTGAAACTACACATGGTAAAATTGACCATTAAAATACACCTTTGGTGAAACTTTAGCATTGCGACGCCCAGCCACCGACTTGTCCAAACGATTTCAGAGCGAGCCGGATAAATTGCGCGTGCGCACAAGCCAATTTCTTTCTTTTTTTTTCGGAGGAACGAGGCATTTGCGCATGCTCCGTTCTTTAATCAGCGTCACCATCTATGAAGTGACGTCAGAGACATTTGAGTTGCGTAGCCTCCGATGAGGTGTCGTACGTATACTGTCGAAAAAGATGGTTATGTAATCGGGGTTCTCGAATATGGCCGCGCCACTCTTAAAGTTTAATCTTTCGATTGTTTGGAAGTGCGCATTCAAGCATATTCAGTCATGTTATAGCTGAGAATGGACATCGAAACCTAAGCGAGAGCACGTTAGAAGATCGCTTCACTCCCAAGTACGGTAAGAATATATCTGTCTTTTTTTCCCCCTTTTTTCCAGCACACATTTTTTCAACGAAACTTTCTGTGTTTCAGATAAGTGAAATGTATAATTATTCATTATGCTATTATTCCATCAGTTCTTTTTTTTTATTCGCTTTTGTTGTTTGTCGCATTCAATTATTTGATTTGTCATTGAACGCGAAACAAACCTTTATGACTGTGGGTTCAACCGCCAACTATATATTGACTTGAAATATAATATAATAAAATAAATTAGGAAATTAACGAAATAAACGTCAACATGGGAAAGCTGAACAAAATGCGCTCACTTGCCTGCTCGATCCAAGCCCGGTCTACTCATGAATTTCTGAAGAAGCAGAAGTGTGCCTCGTATCAGGCGGGTTTTTATTTTCGTTTCCGCATTAAAAAACAAAACAAATACGCACACACACGTGCACCCTCTTTTACATCCCCGCCTTGTTAAAGTACTGACCGAGTTGCACCGGACAGCACACTGACGAGACAGAGTTGTATAGTCGTTTGCAGGCATCCACACTTCAAAAGCTAGTCTGGCCACCGTGGACGGAAAATGCTTTGTCTGTGCGCCAGTCTGGCGACTGTGGGTACACCAAGCTAAGTGGCTCAAGCTACCGCCCATTCCAAAGGGCACAGCTGTTAGCATCCATCCATATATCCATGCTTAACTATCAGAGTGTATCAGCAGGCCTATACACTTCAGCGGCAAAATGGCGGCACCCAGATGCCGTACTTGCAAACGCCTACACCGACTTACGTCCTAAGTTGCTCGCGCTTCTAAATAATAAAAAAGCAATTAAAATAAATCTCCATCGCTCTAGCAAACAGGGGTGTCCGTTCCACGGAAGAAACTTGAAAAAGAGAATGCAGAGGCCTTCACAAACTGCGGACATAATATGCTAGATCTTCCAAGAG